>CM062289.1:63089883-63362439 GCA_031216915.1 Pictodentalium vernedei
GATAAAAATTAAGTGACAGCAGCATTTTCGTAATTAGTAAAAGTTCCACAATCTGCAAACTCCTTCAGCTTCTCTGACCATTTTTGAAGTTCTCAAGGTAATAAATTTTTAGAGTATGGGTTCCAGGCGCATAGCCACAGGGGGGGGGGGGGGGGGGGGGGGGGGGGGGGGGGGGGCATGTGTCCCCCCCCCCCCCAATTGAGCTGTGCCCCCTAAAAGAGAGAGAGAGCAAGGGAGACGACGGGAGGGGAGAGAGATGAAACGTGATAATAGAAGTATATAAAATGCAAAGAGAGACTGTGCTGCCGAAGCGATGTCGCATTTTCAGTAGGGCTGCCACATACCTGGTCACTGATTAGGCTAACTGGAGCGGATCTTGCCAGGATTCCTGGCAAGATCTGCTCCGGCTAGCCAAATCAGTGACCAGGTAGGACCCTAAATTAAAAGGCAGCGGGCTCCGGGGGTCGGTTGGCTTCAGGTAGCTTCTTACATTTTGCATTCTCCCCCCCCCCCCCCCCCCCCCCCCCCCTCAATATGCTTGCACCTTCGGCATCTTCCGGCTTAGCTCCCCCCACCCCCCCCCCCCCCCCCCCCTCCCAAAAAAAAAAAAAAAAAAATTGTCCTTTGCCCCCCCACCCCCCCCACCCCCCCATCTCTCTAATTCCCCTAATGATATCCATATGTCCATGGTTGTAATATGCAACATTCAATATATTTAAGATTTTAGAAGCCCAATTTGTGTGAACTTTCTGGGCGTTTTCTGGCACTTTGTTGGATAAACGATCAATGTGCGTTCTCTTGCGATAATCGCTGGGAATCGGCGGCAAGCCCTTATATTATTGTAACTGCTAGTGAGTCGTGGGGGGTATATTTAAGTTTTTCTGCAGAAACTGAAATCGGAGCACAGCACTCGAAGTTTGTCAGCTAGCATTTGGAATGCTAACTACTTTTAAAACACAAAATACCAAGTGGTAGGCCTAGACTTTCAATGCAAGTTGCTCAAGAATTTGTATGGTCGCCGAGTGAATTCAATCAGTTACATCTATTTTATTTGTTTTTTTCTCTTAACTTGCTTATAGCTCGAAACACTGCGTTTGAAAAAAAAAATTATTAGCAAATTTTGATGAGAATGTGGAAATGACCATGTGGTTGGCATATTTGCACTATCCGAAACAACACATGCAAATAATTTGTTTCATATGTCATCACAGTAAACAAAATTGAGTTTGCCGCATTCCCTCGTTTTTTGCAGTTGGGTAGTTGACCGAGGCACACGGATCAAAGTTTATTTCATCTTTTCGTGTCTAATTGCTCTGGACTTTTTTATAATTAGATTGCCTATATTCTAACCTTTAAAATGACACCAAACACCATAAACTTTAACTTTTGTTCAGCTGGTGAACTTCGTGTTTGGGTTTTTGTTTTCGTTTCAGTTCTTGGAAAAACTTCCCCAAATCGGGAGAGGTTTGTACTTCCTACTTTCATTTTCAGTATTAAACGGCAGACTTCACAGGTGATATTCTTCCGGTTGCTAAACATTGCCCATACCTACATGACTGTGGACTCGGTTCATAAATCAAACAATCACTTTTAATTCAATGTGATCATTCATGACTGAGTGGTCTGCTAATGGGGTTGATCCGCTATTGGCACCTTGACTGTATAAGTAATGAAATTTTGTTTATTTTGAAAATTCTCACCTCTGATATTCCTTCAATTCAAATTAAATATACACAAAATGTACATTAAAATGAAGGTTGAGATGTATAGAACATGAAACACGTGTAATCAACTCATAGAGTCGACTGTAGGCACCACTGGTTCCTGGAAGTCTGCTGCCGTATTCGCACCAGAGCTGATAATTTAATAATATTGCACAAAAACAACTTGTGGCCAAATGTGCTTTACATATCCAAGAACAAAGCTAGGGGATGAAAATTCTTCAAAACATGGCGACAGAGCTGCATTGGTGAAAATTCCAAAGCCATTTGCTTTTGTTTACGTGTGAGTATACTTTCGATTTCCGGTCGAGGTCATCGCACAGAAAAAGCATGTAAAAACAACGCCGTCTAAAATCAAATAATGAAAAAGATTGCCTTTATACAGTATACTGTTATTAGATAGAGATTGCACAGTTGCCATTTTCAATGCAAGGTATCATGATACCTGTTGAAATTTCTTAGAATTACTATTTTGTTTTTCGATGGAAATTCGAGGTAATGAGTGATTTGTGAATGTCTGTCGAGCATGGAAACCATCTTCAATAAAAAATGCAGACAGTGTTGTCCTTTGCCAAAATGCAGTCCTATCTCTGTATTCGAAAGTGTTTTGAATGCCTAGCTTTGTTCTTGGATATACATGTATAAAGCACATTTGGCCACAAGTTGTTCTGATGAAATATTATTTTATTACCAGTTCTGGTGCGAATATGGTAGACTCCCAGGAACCAGTGGTGCCTACAGTCGACTCTATGAGTTGATTACATATGTGTTTCGTGTTCTATACATCCCAACCTTCATTTTGATGAATAATTTGTGTGTATTTAATCTGAATTTAGGGAATATGAGAGGTGAGAATTTCAAAATAAACAAAATTCCATTACTTTTATAGGCCCTTAAAAGCAGTGCTGGAAATGAACAAAATTGACGGGTGCAGTTTTAAACTCCTGTGAAATCAGAGACGGGAGTAAATTCCACCCATAAAATATTGGTATATGAATTTTGAGGGAATACTTTCACTAGAGCTGAAATGGTTAAAGGGTTTTCTTGATCAATTGATCACATGGATTAACCTTTGTTAACCGACTAATCAATTGCCCTAATACGTAGTTGAATAATTTCTGTACCATTGTGGCATTGATGATTTACAGCATTAACCAGTAACCCAATGCAACGTACAAAACCAGCCAGCACATATACAAAAATCCCCATTCAGATTGAATTGTTTTCATCATTTATCTCAAAAACATAGCTTATGACCCCTGATTGGAGGGTCATAATCCATATTTTTTTTAACAAAAATTGAAATCGATGCGCGCGTTCTAATGAGGGGTCATAAGCTATGTTTTTAGACAAAAATGAAACTATTTAGTTATTCAAGAATTTTGTTTGCAGGTATCATCTCCATTTTGTGTTAGGTAAAGGGATAACAGCATGGCATCTTTGATCATTGATCAAAGACACTGCACTGTAAACTGCTTTCCAATGATGTATTTTTATTTTAATACACGCAGTGACATGCTCTTGACGTCAACAAACCAATCAACCTGGCTGTTCTGTAAAATTAACCCAATTCTATGCATTCTTGAGCATACTACCATACTCCTTTTGGTTGTGACTATCTGACAATTGTACTCACAATCTGCTACTAATCTACATGTATTCATGATTATCACAGCCCGTTAAACTTTGCATGTTTTATACTATTTTGTTATGAGTAAAGTTGGTTAATTGATTATTTTGATTATGCCATGGCAATCAAATAAACACTGTGACTGTTCTGTTGGTTAATTGATGAATTATGATAACCTGATCCCCATCATATTCATGCATAGAACTGACAGTTTAGTCAGTTAATTGTTCAGTGATGATTATGATCCATGAAATAGAAAACTGTGACTGATTAGTCATTTAATTACTTCACAACTTACTCATCAGAATATGTTATTTCATTAACCTAGTTGAAAGTTTTGTTAAATGCTACATTGCAATAAACAAACATGCAAACATTGAGCTACTTGGATATACATGTACGACGTGTACATGTACAGTACGTGGAGAGTGGATTGTAACTAAATCACCTGCGGAGTGGAGTTATCACCTAAACTATAACTTTCAAATTTTGTACATATGGACAAAAAACACAAGCAATGTTTCAGCCAATGGACCTCCGGGTTAAACCCAGAGGTCCATTGGCTGAAACGTTGCTGGTTATGCTTTGCAACAAATTTGCAATATTCCTCAAGGGAATCTCCACTCTGCGGGTGATTTAGTGATAATACACTCTCCACGTACTGTATATATATCATTATTTCTGTTCCAGGACATGAAGCCATTGATTGGAAACCTCTTTGAGTATTTTGAAAGTGGAAGTGTGTCACCCAGTCATGATCGACAAGAAAATATAGCAGCTGTTAGTGAGAATGAGTTCATATCAGCAATACAGTTTGCTGGTGTACCAATCCTCCCACCAGTTGTAAGTTCCTTGGTTTAAAACAATTACTAAATTTATATCATGCAGTTGGCTTGTTCATCTATCATCCACCCGATGTTAGTTTTGTTTCTTTATTACAATTAGGTCTGTTTGGTACTACAGTGGAACCCTGTTAATTGAATAGCCACTTTGCCAGTAAAAATATTCAATTAACAGGAGTATTCAATTAACAGGGAAGGGGTCACTTTCCTGTATTCTAGAGATAAATTTAGCATTTATTCTATTGTATCTTGTTTGACAGAGCTCCATGAGCTGTGTCAAACAAGATATAATAGATTAAAGGCCTATATTGGATGTACTCAGGTCAAATTGGTCTATAAACAAACGAAAATTTGGGAGAGTCAGGATAATTTCTTGACAAGTTGCAAGATTTTTTTTTCAATTAACAGGAGTTTACTGTATAACCCATATTCAATTAACAGGTCACATTTGTACTGGAGGTATGGTAAATGGTTTTGTGTTTGGAAATTATATTCAATTAACAGGGTTATTCAGATAAGAGATATCCAATTAATTGGGCTCCACTGTATCATACCAACTCATGTAAGTTTTGTTTGTTTAGTACATTTAGGTCTGTATGGTAGAGTTAGTAAGTTTTGGGGTTCAGTTTTGTTTTTTTTAAGGCCCCAAACTGGTTTCTGTTCATTTTCAGTTTTTAGACATGATGTGTTCATGAAATTGCTGAACCTTGTGTCTTCAATCAGTGGTAAAAGCCTCTTTATTATATAATCTGACTCTTCTTCTGTGGTGTTCAACCAATTATCGGAATCAGCCGCTTGTGGGCAATCAAATGGCAATGGCTCCTGGAACATCAGTTCAACCGATTGTTGCCAAGCATTTCATAATGATTCATCACCCGCATTTTATTATCGTCGGCAATTGTTCAATTGTTATTGTAAAATTCTGCCAATGGTACCATTCAATAAAGTTGAAAAAACACCACAATGTGTATTCTTAATTTCTCTAGATGTCCCTTTACGGGATATACAAGGTAAACGACATGTAAAGCTTACAATGAAGCGTACTTGTGGCAATCACCAGTTCATACCAGAAAAGTGAAGGTTGCATTCCATTGACTCAGGTCGCAGTAAAAATTACCAGTTGCATGCACTTGGGTGGTGAGCCCCACTGGTAATTTCACTGGATCTGAGTCAACGGAGTTTAACACTGTGAAATATGCACAATTTGATGTAGTTTTTTCGAATCTCGACTTATCCAGTAGTGAATGGTCTGTAAACACTATAAAATATGTTCAATTTAATGTAGTTCTTTGTGAGCCTCGACTTGTCTAGTAGTGCACAGTACTGCAGTCGGAATCGGCCGATTGTGATCTCAGATAACCAGCAATCGGTCATTGGCCATTTTGGGTAATCGGTTGAGCACTATTCTTCTGGTTATTAATAGCATTCATTAAAAATGGTAAATGGCGCATCAAATGCCAGAGTATAATCATTGATTCAGTCTCAGGGGAGTGTGGGGACAAGGAATGATAAACATTTGTTGTTTGTTACAGTAGTTAATGTTTATATGAAAATTATTTTGTTAACTTTGTGTCATTAAATGCTTTGCAATCTATTCTTTATCGGGGGCTATTTCCTGATGTGAACACTACGGACAAACAATGTATTTTAAATTGTAACCTAATGGCATGTTTTATAAAAGCCACTGCTTGTTCCTCATTCCATTCAAGTGTCTTTTGTGGGGTTTTTGGATCATATAATAAATAGCATCTTCATCTTTGTCTCCAGTTTATATTGACATCTTCTTTGTCTCCAGTTTATATTGACATCTTCTTTGTCTCCAGTTTATACTGACTTCTTCTTTGTCCCCAGTTTATATTGACATCATCCTTATCTCCATTTTATATTGACATCATCTTTGTCCCCAGTTTATATTAGCATCTCCTTTGTCCCCAGTTTATATTGACATCATCTTTGTCCCCAGTTTATATTGACATCATCTTTGTCCCCAGTTTATATTGACATCATCTTTGTTTCCAGTTTATATTGACATCTTTGTCCCCAGTTTATATTTACATCTTCTTTGTCTCCAGTTTAAATTAACATCATCTTTGTCTCCAGTTTATATTGACATCAGACCTTCATTTTAATGGCGTGCGATCGCTCTCACGCGCCATTGCTCACTCAATTACAATTTGCTGCGATCGATCAATTGCGCACATGAAAAAAAGCAGTTACATTTTTAGTTTACGTCCACAATGTCAGAGTTTCAGAAACTTTGTAAGCACTTGACTGTCTCGCCTGTTCGATTAATCGAATAACCGGTGTAAGGTGCTATAGTCTACTATTGTTTTTCATAGTTGACTATTTTTTTAGCCGTATACATCATGCCACTGAATGATAATATTGGTCTGCGAGGGACAGGTAACGTTTCTCGGTACCTATTATCCTTCGTATTCATTGTTTATATCATGAAAATAGGCAGTAATTTTTACTTTACCCTCGCATATTATTTAATGAAATGGACGTTGTCATACCTAAACTCCACTCTGGATCAAGCTATTGTGAGCAAATTGTTGATAATCCAAGTTAATGTTTGCCATTTTAATTTTTAAATCCGATAAATTTAATGGCGATGTGGAATTTTTTGACACTAAATTTCCGAAAGAATGTACACACTTTGAAGTGTTAGCATCACGTGACTGTCACAAAGTTGATTACGTCAATGAGTAATTCCCGGTAAACCCACATTTTTAGATGACCCGATTTGCTGGAATAAACACTGTGTGCTATATTCCTGGCAATTTTCATCAAGCAACAGTTTCTACATCCCCAAAATGATCCAAATGAAAACTTCAGAGTTCAGACGGTGTTTTGATTTTCACTTGTGTTGTCAGGATTTTAAGCTGCATTTACATGTACCTCGCTAAATAATCCACTAATATTATGCTTAAAAGTTAAAGTGAAATTTAGTGGAAAGAAATTGTAATTTTTGTATCATTAAATTTAAATCAATTTGCACTTTATTTCAGTGTATTATTTCGTAAATTACGAAATTGCATCTCCATTTTCATTTTTGTGCCCCAAGAGGCATTTTCCCAAATCGATGTGCCATCATCTTGGGCGCGAGGTGTATAGCATACCAGGATTTTTTAAAAATGAAAGTCTGTTGACATTATCTTTGTCTCCAGTTTATATTGACATCATCTTTGTCCCCAGTTTATATTGACATCTTATTCGTCTCCAGTTTATATTGACATCATCTTTGTCTCCAGTTTATTTTGACATCTTCTTTGTCTTCAGTTTATATTGACATCATCTTTGTCTCTAGTTTATATTGACATCTTCTTTGTCTCCAGTTTATATTGACATCTTTTTGTCTCCAGTTTGTATTGACATCTTCTTTGTCTCCAGTTTATATTGACATCATCTTTGTCTCCAGTTTATATTGACATCTTTGTCTTCAGTTTATATTGACATCATCTTTGTCTCTAGTTTATATTGACATCTTCTTTGTCTCCAGTTTATATTGACATCTTTTTGTCTCCAGTTTGTATTGACATCTTCTTTGTCTCCAGTTTATATTGACATCTTCTTTGTCCCCAGTTTATATTGACATCTTCTTTGTCTCAGTTTGTATTGACATCATCTTTGTTCCCAGTTTATATTGACATCTTCTTAACATCATCTTTGTTCCCAGTTTATATTGACATCTTCTTTGTCTCCAGTTTATATTGACATCATCTTTGTTCCCAGTTTATATTGACATCTTCTTGACATCATCTTTGTTCCCAGTTTATATTGACATCTTCTTTGTCTCCAGTTTATATTGACATCATCTTTGTCCCCAGTTTATATTGACATCTTCTTTGTCTCCAGTTAATATTGACATCTTCTTTGTCTCCCGTTTATATTGACATCTTCTTTGTCCCCAGTTTATATTGACATTTAAAAAACTCATCCACTATATTAGGTCTGAACCTTGCTAAAGCGTGGTTCACACCTAATTTACTGAACTCATTTTGTAAATTTCTATATAAACTGGGGAATCGTTTGAGATCCTCTGTGAAATATTATTTATTTATTTATTGGGGTTTAAGGTCACATACTTAATTACTTATGCACAATGTCTAATCGAGACCGTGACAGTTTTATGGGTGGAGGAAGCCAGAATACCCGGAGAGAACCACCAAACAATGACGAGCAACTGTCAGCTCCTCAACATTCTAACTCTGTTCAAGCGCCGCTCACACAGAGTTAGAGCAGTGTGCACAGACATGTGCACCATCGACGTGCAGTATGCCTTAGTACACGGTGTCATCGTGCCCCCATGTAGGCAACTGGGATAAAGTGCCTTGCCCAAGGACACAACACGGTTTGTCCCGGACGGGGATCGAACTCGGGACCTCTAGCATAGAAGTCCAACAGTCTACCACTGAGCCATCGCATCCTCTATGAAAGGTCACTAGTCCAAGATAATTGTACTACAGTGGAACCCTGTTAATTAAATAGCCACTTTGCCCATGAAAATTATTCATTTAACAGGAGTATTCAATTAACAGGGATTGTGTCACTTTCCTGTATTCTAGAGATAAACTTAGCATGTATTCTATTTTATCTTGTTTGACAGAGCTCCATGAGCTCTGTCAAACAAGATATAATAGATTAAATCCCTATATTGGATGTACTGAGGCCAAATAGGTCTATAGCCAAAGGAAAACTAGGGAGAGTCGGTAATTTCTCGACATGTTTCACAATTTTTTATTCAATTAACAGGAGTTTACTCTATAACCTGTATTCAGTTAGCAGGTCAAATTTGTACTGGAGGCATGGAAAATGGTTTTGTGTTGGGAAATTATATTCAATTAACAGGGATATACAATTAAGAGATATCCAATTCCATGTCAAGAAATGATTTAATCATTTTTTTGAAAACTCCTTTTACTTTCAGTATTGTTATTAGCTCAGCGGACAACTCGTACCCTGGATGATTTGTACCTTGGACAATTCATACCACAATTGTGAGGTACGAATTGTTTCGGCAAAAAGTACGAATTGTCTCGACAAATGGAATGAATTGTCTTAGTAAAATTGTCTCCTTTATAGGTATAAGTGTACTAACTGTCTCATGAATTAACCATTTCGATGTTATTTACTCATGTTTTGACAAAAGCTAAAGTCAAAATTGTGAATAAACAACTACACATACAATTTTTTAATTCGTTTGTAAAAAAATATAAAAAATGACCAATCGTCGACTGAGTGAAATGAAAATGAAAAGTCGGCTGAGTGATAGTAATACAAACATAAACATATGCATGAAACAACCAATCAAAAAAAAAGGTTTGTGTATCTCTGTCCTGCTTATCAAACTGCCTAATTTAAATGCACTATCTGTCGTGTGGTTACACTAATTAATTATCAGACTGAACTCAGATTGAAACATCCCGTAAACTTGTAATAATGTACGCTTGCCGTGTAAACTCCCAATTCATAAACAGCATGAGTTCAAGCAGTTGATGATGAACATTTCTTAGGCATTAAAATGAAACTTCAATGAGTGAACCATCGCTGATTAGCATAAATAAAAATGCGACCTACAGTACAGTCGTTGTGGAGTGTCCCAGTTTCACGTACAGTTAAAACTAGAAGTCCTGTCATGAATAGTGCGCTCATGTAGGCTTAATTACGTGTTGGAATTGTGCGCAATTGCCATATCGAATGGCATCCAAAGCACGGCAGGTTCTCCTGGTTACTTATAGCAAACACATGCAATGTTTCTGCCAATGGACCTCCGGGTTACCCGGAGGTCCATTGGCTGAAACATTGCTTGTGCACAGGCCATATGTACAGAATTTGATAGCTTTACTTGGGCCACAACGCGCATATCAACGTGCTATTTGTGCTCATTTAATGACAGGACTTCTAGTTTTAACTGTATGCCTGGAAAAATATCATGAATCATTTCACAGATGCCACCACGTGAAAAACGTTGTGAATGATAGTTCAGTGAAACACGTCTGCGTGAAGTTGCATGAAAGTGATTAATATAATTTCCAATGTCACTGAAAATTGGGCAACGTGCTATTAATCCAGTACACGAATATTCACATGAATCAAGTGGTAGACTTATCTGCAAGACGGCGAAGTTCGAGCACTGTTTTTAGACAGTATCAAATTACATTGCAAGTCAGAAGTAGATGCAGCAAGACCGGCTAATTAATTTTTTTATATGGTCATAAACCATTTTACAAACCCAAGTTACTTTCTGGATGAATCTTGAATCCTCAGGCCCGTTGTTGCCCATTTGCAAACGCAGATAAACTATATATCTGACCATACTGTAGGTTTCAGAAATCGGCTTTTGAGCAATTTTGTGGGCCGGTTGAGTCTCATCAGCATTCAGTAAAAATAGCCTAAGATTTAAAAAAAAGCAATTTTATTCAACCTCCAATGTGTGATGAGAATGCTCAGAATGAGGCAGTATAGGCAGCAATCCCACATGCAATTAAATCGGAAATAAAAATAAAATACCTTGACTGACACAAAGTTTCGCTGCATGGATCCAAAAAGTTCTAATTATCAAAAGTTTGGTGACACTGAAGTTTACTTTACAGGCGAAATGCATCGTCGATTTCTTAAAATTTGAGCTGAATATTTTTATTTTGCTCATTTATTTAATTTTTTTAATGAAGCTACAATTATTAATTAATTTGATGAAGCTCAAACAATAATAATTTTAGGACGCCCCCAAATAATAAGTAATAGAGTGTGCTGCCTTAATAATTTAATTAATTTACTTTAAGTCTCCCTCAATAGAGTATTTTCTTTTTGTCGTGCTAAAGTTGTATCTTTTATATATGTCTGTACTTGCTTTTTACTTTTAGTCATGATATCTGATAATTTGTATCTTTCAAAAATAAAAGTAATTGTATCGCCTTTTTAATTCTTTTTTCAAATTTATATGCCTCCACCAACTCCATATATATATATATATATTCAGAGGGTATGAGTTGTCCAGACCGGGTCAATTAAGCAGGGTATGAATTGTCCAGAGGTAGGTATGAATTGTGCAGGGGAGGGTGGTACAAACTGTCAGATACTGTGCAGAGGAGGGTTACGAATTGTCCATGGAAAAGGTACGAATTGTCAGGCATCGAGTTACGAATCATCCAGCAAAAGGTACAAATTGTCCAAGATACAAATCGTCAAAGGTACGAGTTGTCCAACAAGCAGCCACAAAGTAAAGGTAAGGTAATGTGACCCCATCAGCGTCAATGTCCAATTTTGTAAGAGTTTGTGTTTAACTAAATTTCTTTGAACCCAGTTGCCCCAGTGCTTTCAAATTGCATGTGGGTTATTTACATGTATGGCCATGACTACAGTACTTAATCCTTATTTTCAAAATTTTTCTTCTTTTTTGGGGGTGTGGGAAAACTTCGTCAATTTACTGTTGTAAGAAGTTATGTTAAAGTCAACTTTATTGCATATTATGGTGATCTATATTGCTTATAGGTATGTATTTATCCATAATACCACTAGCCCAAACATGCTGGCACTCTATTCATGAGAATTCAATCCAAACACTTAATTTAGACCCCCCCCCCCCACCACATCCCCAAAATTAATCCAAAACAATAAAAAGAACTAGAGTCATGTAAAGTCCTCCATACATTGCTTCTGCACATGCACAGTGACAAAGAAGTGTCCTCAATTATCGCCAATAACCATTCTTTTGTTTGTCCTGGAGTAAACAGTCTTGTTTCTTATCAACCTACTCACAATTGTTTACTGCAGGCTTGCACTACAGTGGAAGTCCCTAACTCGGATAAAATACTCTCTATTTTTGTCTTTCCCAAGCAAGTTGGGAAAGAAAAGTGGTGCAAAAGCACCAATAAAAATAAGCCAAAACTGGGTCGAGTGCAACCGGCGCAGACCCAGTACGGGACGCTCTCTCCCAAGTACAACTCCACGACTTCCGTTGCCAGTGCGCATATACCGTCTCTAAAGACTCATTCTTTTTAAAATCTGCTTCGTGTCGAGATGTTTTTGCACGCTTATCAGTGTTCCACCAGCTCGATGTTTGATGATTCCTGATTCATTATACCACAGTGTATCCTTTGTATTCTCAGGAACAGTGTTTTATATATTCTCTTTTCTATTATATGTCCATAATGTATATTTATTTGCTCTCTCTCGAGTCGCGCGCGAATTTCGCGTGCCACGTGGTTCGGACTTAGATATTTTTATACTGTACCAATGACCCAGACATAGCTGGTGCTAACTCTTAAAATATAGGGCCAAACACAAATTTTGCCCCCCAATCCCCAAAATTTGCATCTAAAACCAAAGAAAACATGTCCTGAATGGCCCTCCACACTTCACCTCTACTGCGCATGCGCAGTGTCAAGGACGTTCCGAAATTGGCGCCATTAATCATTCTAAGTTTGGCCCTTCATCAGTTAACATCTGACTGATCTTTGTGCTTGTAAATCTCAGTTTAAATGATGCCAGACACATAAATATTAGTGAAATGGCGATTCTAAGGAGGATAGAGAAGGAGGAGAGGAAAAATGTGTGACAGAATATTATCAGGGCTGTAACTTAAAATTTTTTAATGAAATTATGTTTAGTTACCTACACTACGCTACAAGCGACGATTACATGAATCTCCCAGGTCCGAGGAACTGTGTCTCAAGATCACTCACAAATTGCCGACGATTGTTGGAGAGTATGTCTGTGATCTGTGTCCGACATTTGATTAAAAACTCGGACAGTACGAGACAAATGGATTATCGACTTGATTGGTTTCTCGGACCGTACTGTGAAAAAGATTAAGCTTCACAATTATTATTGACATTAGATTTGAACAACTTTTCTCTCAAGTTGCAAAAAGAAATTATGAAAATATTAAAACTAAATCAAGTTACGCCGACCTTTGCGAAACGCTTCACAAATTATTATTACCCATTTAAACAACAATTTCAAAATAAACACTCGATTTCCCCATAATTGTGAAAACAAGATTACATGTATACATATAAATTAATATTAAATAAGCACAACCTTATTTAATATAAATTTATATATTTCTACAGGCGTTTTTCGCAGAGAGCGTAATTTATTCTGTTCGAAGATTGCATTTTTAAAAAAAATTGAATTGGATAGGCTGAGAAACAATAACCGAGAAAATAAAATCAATGTTAGTGGCTCAGAGCCCTTCAAAATATGACATGATACTGTTCCACCCTTACCTCCGCCGCCCTATAAATATGCCTATTTAATGTTGAATGACTGTCAGTCCAGCCCTCCCCCCCCCCCCCCCGCATTACGCTAGGCCTAAGTGCATAAATTTCCCACGTAACGCGTTTTGCAGTGGCCATCACTCTTCGCCATGCAAAGATTCCTCAATGCCCCCCCCCCCCCCAACAAATCCATTTTGTGCCAATTCTGCCACTGAATGCGAGTTTCCAAACAATAGTCGCCATTCTTTCTCAGTCTCAATCGACTGACCGCTACATGCTGTTTGGGGTAAATTGATAATTTTCATTCTTCGGAAAAGCTTTCAGTCAAGGAGTACTGCCAGTATAATTAAAAAGAGCAGAACGAAGATTCAAATACTCATTTATTTATACTTATTCAACACAACAAAATGAAAGAAATAAACGTTTTGAACTGATATTCGCTCACATACAGTGATAATATACACGTGGCAGTTCGAAATAAAAAAAAAACATTCTCACTCATCCGGACCTTTACATTTCGCCCCATGCAACAGTCCATGTTTCTTATCATATACAGTACGTGCCAAGTGTATCCTGTCTCAAACACCCGACACGGTGGGCGATTTTCTGAAAATCACCGGCCAACACCGTGTCAAACGGTGTAATTTTACCAAATTAAACACCGTGTGCAAACGGTGTTTAGATGTGGAAAAGATTATCTCCTTCTTGGTAAATCACAGTTGCAACGGTGATTCAGTGTGAAAAGGATTATTTCCTTCTTGGTAATATAATTAACTGGCTACCAATTGCGCTACTGCAAAAACGTGAGTTGAAATGGGGTTTGGCGAACAGGCTGTTTAAACGTGTGTTGATTCAAACTGGTGATGGCTCATTGTGACGAAGAGATGTGCATTCAATTTTAGAAAAAAATAAAAATTACCGCACGCGTTATCTGCATGAAAACGATCGTACCAAGAAGTCCATTTCATTTTCGTTCAATACACTGGCCTTAAAGGGATAGTGGTTTCAAACGCAACTGAATTCTGACCACAGAGGTTTTCGGGAAATCTGCCAATGTCACAGCCGATTTCGATCACACAGTGATTCACTGATTTCTCCATTGCAGCCAGCGGCTGCAGTGGGATGAGTAAATCCACCTTAAAATCTGTTCGACTTTCACACAAGTCTACAAAGAATGTTTGGCAGTAATAATTAATAATATATATGGCAAAATCCACTTTTCAATTGGATGTCTTTTGAACTGTACAAGTTACAGACAGAGGAAGGTCTGTAAATTGCTACTGGTTAGTTTTACATAATGTTTTCTACTTCGCAGCCATTGTTTCCTACCCCCCCCCCCCCCCCCTCCCTCCAAAAATGCCGGCATAGAAGTTATGGACAGAAAAACGACATGAACATAGTTATGCATCAATTGTCCCTCCCACCAACTCTCAATACCCCATTTCACTTCTCCGCCCTCTATTGCGCCATTCCCCAAAACTCTGGCGATTGAATGCCCTGAAGTTTCCAATTTGATAGAAAAAATACTTTCTATTCATCGCCTCCTCAGTGATTTCTTGAATGACTTGATGCCGTAATACGCTTAGCTACGTCGGATGTCATTTACCACTTAATAAAGGCTTCGGTGCCCCGGTATATTGTGCATTACAAAATATTTCAATGTCTGTGGGTGCAACATTTTAAAAAATGTCAATCATTTAAATGCAAAAAATCTCCTTTTGCCATTCAAATAGTGGGTAGTTCTGCCATTCAAATAGTGGGTAGTTCAGATAAAAAAGAAAAAAAAAAACAATGTAAAAGGCACTCTTAGACTAGCAGTAACCGTCCCCCTTTCGTGTGTTCACAGGTGCTTAATTACAGTAGTTTGTTTTGTAATTAAATTGGTGGCAATTAGACACTCAACGAAATTGGATTAAGTGCCGGGCATACAAATCAATCAGCTTCCTTTTATTGTGCAGGCCTTCTGAAGTTATTGTTTACAAAAACAATGCTCTGATCTCACAATGCACCCCGAAAAGTAATTAAGTATTCATGAAATTGAATTAAATATTTTGAGAATGGCGTCAATTAATCCATTCCCGACTTGTGTATTGTTTTCCGACACTCCGCATTCCTTCAGTTCAGTGTACTCACAGTGACATTTTATTCTCATCACATTCAATAGCAGCCTTACCTTTTTCTGAATTCATGACGCATTTGAATATTGAAATTCCATTGCATCTTAATACGAACGCTTATCATTTTGAGTCTAAGGATTTTGCGAGAGCGTGGTGAGGGAAGGGGAGCCCATCGGCAAGAATAATGTTTTTGAGCCTTTTACCCAATTCATGTAGCGGCGAGATGGGGGCGAACACAAGAGGTGTGCCCCTGAAACAAATGATAAATTCGAGAAAAAAAACCCCTCAATTTCCTTGACTGAATCTGCTTGTGTCCATAATTTATAAGTTGTGGAAGGCATCAATAATTAGGCCACATCACTGGGGTGGGGGCACAACTGAGATGGGGGGGGGGGGATGTGCCCATCACCCCCCCCCCCCCCCCCCCCCCCCCCCCTGGCTACACCACTGAAATGCCCTCACGAAAGATTTTTTTTAAATTATTTAAAAAAAATATTGCAGCCCTCTCGACAATAAGCCTGTGGAGTAAGTTTCAGTATGCCCACCCCTACTCCGCAATCTCTTTGGTGCAGAAAATAAATGTCTACATCTGTAGATCAGCTCTCTTTGCTTCCAAGGTTTCCCGACAATGATGTGCATTTATTTAAATCATGGTGTGTGTATGTACTCTTCTAAGGTTTCTCTTGGAATGGTTATTTTAAATGGAACTTGGTTTCAACTGCACGCCCGGTGCAGAGCCTGTCATCCATTCAACAGCACATGTGGCGAGTTTCGAAGAACGTACGGTCTTCAGTAAATCAAGTCTGGGCTAATTTACTGGATAAGTTATGTAATTTTCGGAAAACTGAGGACGAGTTGACGAATTCTGTTTAACTTTTTATGATCCAAAAATCGAAAGGTGCAAATTGTTCCAGTAGTAGGCCTAATCCACAGGACATTTAACCATGCCAAGAGTTCACTGAGCTCTGATAAACAACATTGAACTGGTTCATTTTCTTGTACATACTCACAAAGGAGGCTCTTACATGTATTACGTCCATTTAACCTAATTTAAACTGAGAAATGAAGGCAATGGGATGTAACGGGACAGTTCGATAAATTTGTTATCACTATGCGCTCGATGCTGCCGTGCTTCCATAACCCATAATTAATAAGGGCATGACAGCATCGATCCAAAAATACTATCAGATATCCTTTTTTTCAATTTCTAAGCTTGTGCTGAGTACCTGTGTTTGTTTTGGCATTCAACTTGGCATTCAACTTGATGGTGATATCATCGATAATTAGAAGATTCAATACGGGGAAAAAAAGCGAAAATCAGAAGCCAACTCTAACCACTGTTTTGCAATGCACGCACGCAGAAAAATGAGAACTGAAGGCCAACATGTAGCCTAAACTATTTAAAATGAACAACACCGTCACAACGAAGTTTGAATAGAAATAATTGAGACTGAGTTCGCTATGACATTAACTTGACGTATAATATTATGATTGATGACGTATTTTGTTCTCAACATTTTAAAACTGTATGTTAATTCATCGTGAGGAAAATTCAAGAAGAATTGTCAGTGTAATGTATTGCTCATTAATGTTATTTTCGAGGTGACATTGTCGACAAAAATTGTCAGAATAAAATGTGCACGTGTCTGTAAGACTGCTTTGTTTTCTTGAGGTGGAGTTGATGTACAGAAGTTAATTACCGCTAATCCTTTACACAATTATCTCCGAGATTATGCGACATGAGCTAATCCTTTTCTCTTGAAATGCCTCACTTGATTTAATTATTGCTAACTCAGTCGGCATAATATCGGACAGGTTTAAATCTTTTCTCTCAACTCGGACCTGAGCGATTCATGTAATCGTCGCTTGCAGCGTAGTGTATTTTCGAGGCAGCAGCCATTTTGTTGTCATTCTGGTTATTTAGTTACACTGATTTTTCAGTGTTTTCCTCTCTCCCTTTCCTTTAAGTCCCCTCTTGCTATTCTCCCATGCTTTTGGCATAGTTTCTGTAATTATTATTACTAAAATTTCTTGGGAGTTTTAGCTGAATAACAGAATGAATTCTGTTCTTTTCCCCATGTTTACGTCTTCACCTACGGGTGGTTAGGCGTTGTGTTCTGCATCTACCATCTGATGTTCTGCAGTTTCTTCCCTGGAAGTCTCTGTTTTGCATCAGATAGTGTATTTTTGGTAACTGATTCCAGGCCTGGGTGCTTTTTACACTCATTGTTTACATTTACAACAGCCCTCTGTGTGAGGGGGGGATTTATAATATCTTGATGTTATTTTAATCATAACTGGATACATTATTATTGTTCGTAAGTGTTGAATAAAATGTTTAAAATATTTTTAAAATTTTTGTCCACACTTAGGCTTGGGATCTATTGGGGCTCAACGTTACTTTTCAGAAACTTGGGCTATTCTGAAAAAATATTTTTTCAAATTTTTTGATTTCAATTATTTTTTCTATATTAATGGATCATATTATTATTATGTATTTTGATTGCCAGGGGTTGGTGCGAGTACCAGGACTTTGTTTTCTTTTCACATTTAAAGGCCCCAGATGTTGTGGTACAAAATGTTTCGCATTCGGAGCATACGTCCGTCGCTCGGGACGCTCCGACATATAGGCAGTCCGGAGTAGACTGTCAATAAGGCTTCCTCATTCTCATGGTAGCGCACACGACCGCTCTTGGCTACGTGACCTCGGATATCCAGTCAGCTTGCCAGTCAGAGAATCATCGGCGACCAGGTCACACCATCTGGTAGCCAGGGACACGAGGCCTGCAGACTCCGGACGTTCGCATAGGGAATTGTGCGGGAGTCAACGTACATGGAGCTTCCGGCGGCAATGCATCGTAAGACCGCTACTGCACAGGCCTCGGGAACGGACGTGCTTTCCTAAATAGCACAGCTTATCGCAGCATCCCAGCATCAACTGAATCTGTCGCATATTTTTTATCCGACGATGCTGGGTCGGGACGCTCCGCGGAAGCGGGTACGGACGTCCGAAAATTTCATCCGGTCCGACGGGATACCGAAAGGGATTCGGAGGATTTCGAGCTTTCCCTTTCGGAACAACATATGCTGTTGTGTATGTCATCTGACTTGATCTTCTACAGCTTCTTTCGTCGGACCAGAATGCTGCGATGCCGGATAAGAAACTGATAGCGTCGGTGGACTTAGAAATTTTTGGTTCGGTTCAGGGACATCATCCCTCAGTTCCGACATAGTCCAATAATATCACACAAACTTTCGAATTATTGAACGACGCTATATATATATTATTATTATATGCTTGCTATTACCAAGCATTTTCGGTTTCTTGTTCGCAGAGTTACGGAGATGTCTTTCAAAAGTGTGCCTCTGTCGTCATAGTTAATGAAGAGCTAGCGGCAATAAGTGCTCATGGAATATGTCTATCGCCTAAGAGGTCCCTTGTAGGATCGACGGAGTGACATTCGCTAGCTCACCCGGTGTAGCGTACATTCATTGAATGCTTCGGCTGCCGGGTTCGTCCGTTGCGGTCTAGGAAGGAGATTTGGGTGATGCGAGCACTATAATTACTTTAGTACTCACCCAGTGACGGCGGATTGAGGACAGATCGGAGGAAGCCTGTTAGTCCGGTTCCTGGCTTGTCTAGGTCCGTCCGGGCTGTGAGCGAGAGAGGTCCTCTCTCGTCCAACAACATAGGGGAGCGCATGTTGTGGTTCAGATATTTTACATTCGGAGCATATGTCTGTCGGTCGGGACGCTCCGTTATATTGACAGTCCGAGAGACTGTCGATAATGCTTCCTCATCCTCACAGCAGGGCACACGACCGCACATTGGCTACGTGACCTCGAATATCCGATCAGTTTCGTCATTCAGTGATTCCATGGCGAATAGGTCACGCCATCCTGTAGCCAAGGGATACGAGGCCTATACACTCCGTTCGCTCGCATATTAGTAGTATGCACGGGGTAACGATCACGGAGCTTCCAGCGGCAATGCATTGTAGGACCGCTTCTCCACAGGCCTCAGTGACGGACGTGCTATCCGAGTTAGCACAGTTTTTTCGCAGCATCCCAGCAATCGACAGTTTCTTAGTCGAATCAGGAATTATCTGACGGCGCTGGGTTGGTGCGGTCCGCGGTTGCATCAGGTACGGCGACCGAACGCTTTATAGGGTCCAACAGGATGGCGAAAGGGATTCGAAAGATTTCGAGTTTTACCTTTCGTAGCATCGGAAGCTGCCATTCATATCTTCTGGCATTATCTTCCAGTGATTGTTATTGGGACTACATTGCTGCGATGTTGGATAAGAGACTTATAGCGTCATTGGACACGGAATTTTGGATCAGTTCAGGGACATTGTCCCTGACTTACCGACACAGTCCAATAATGTCATTAGAACATGTGTATTATTTATCGATGCTATATATGCATATAAGCCTGCTACCAAGCATGATAGTTTAGTTTCTTGTCCGCAGTGCTCATTTCTGCCTTTTTATCATTTATACGAATAATTTATTTTGGCAGAGCAGGGCATACCGAGAGTTCATATGCATCTAGACGGCGTGGTTAAAGACTGGAAATATTCTTTTTCGCCATCTATGTCTTTTCCAACCACAATGTTGGAAACGACAATGATGTCTAGTAGACTTAACTTAGACGCTTTATCATACGTAATCCACCTTACTGAGGCGTTATCATTACGTCTTCAAGAAAAGAATTACTGGATATTATCCTCAATGTGATTTCTTTTGAGGGCAGTAGTTTGTTCACGTATAACTCCGCCCTTCAGTGGCTGATTGGAGTTGGTTAGACGTGACGCAGCCCTAGCTACATCCACGCGCGTGGATAGTAAGGTGAAGAACTCTCTCAGAGTCGCTTCGTTCTCAGAGAATCTTCTCTTCGACGGCAACTTTTCAGCAATCCATGAATTGCTCGATTTACACGTTCTCTTGTCTATCTAGTGCTGCAAGAGATTCAGACTGGGGCAAACATTCGGTGGTTGACTCAGAGAGTGCCACTGCAGTTGCCGGATCCGAGTGTTATAATTATGACGGTTGCCAGTCAAACATGTTGGGATATAATATTGATCCCAACGGATTCGAAGTGCCAGGGTCTTTGGGTTCCGCAGTCTCTAAGCAAGCACTTATCTTCCACGGAATAATGTTATTTTTATACTGTACCAATGACCCAGACATAGCTGGTGCTAACTCTTAAAATATAGGGCCAAACACAAATTTTGCCCCCCAATCCCCAAAATTTGCATCTAAAACTAAAGAAAACATGTCCTGAAAGGCCCTCCACACCTCGCCCCCACTGCGCATGCGCAGTGTCAAGGACGTTCCGAAATTGGCGCCATTTATCATTCTAAGTTTGGCCCTTCATCAGTTAACATCTGACTGATCTTTGTGCTTTTAAATCTCAGTTTAAATGATGCCAGACACATAAATATTAGTGAAATGGTGATTCTAAGGAGGATAGAAAAGGAGGAGAGGAAAAGAATGTGTGACAGAATATTATCAGGGCTGTAACTTAAAATTTTTTAATGAAATTATGTTAAGTTACCTATTTTCAAGGCAGCAGCCATTTTGTTGTCATTCTGATTATTTAGTTACACTGTTTTTTCAAGTGTTTTTCCTCTCTCCCTGTCCTTTAAGTTCCCCCTTGCTATTCTCCCATGCTTTTGGCATAGTTTCTGTAATTATTATTACTAAAATTTCTTGGGAGTTTTAGCTTAATAACAGAATGAATTCTGTTCTTTCCCCATGTTTACGTCTTCACCTACGGGTGGTTAGGCGTTGTGTTCTGCATCTACCATCTGATGTTCTGCAGTTTCTTCCCTGGAAGTCTCTGTTTTGCATCAGATGGTGTATTTTTGGTAACTGATTTCGGGCCTGGGTGCCTGGAGTCTTATTTTAGTGTTTTTACACTCATTGTTTACATTTACAATAGCCCTCTGTGTGAGGGGGGGATTTCTAAATAATAATATCTTTATGTTATTTTAATCATAACTAGATACATTATTATTGTTCGTAAGTGTTGAATAAATTGTTTAAAATATTTTTAAAATTTTTGTCCACACTTAGGCTTGGGATCCATTGGGGCTCAACGTTACTTTTCAGAAACTTGGGCTGTTCTGAAAAAATATTTTTTCAAAATATTTTGATTTCAATTATTTTTTCTATATTAATGGATCATATTATTATTATGTATTTTGATTGCCAGGGGTTAGTGCGAGTACCAGGACTTGTTTTCTTTTCACATTGAAAGGATATTGATCAATTGTTTTAAGAGGAAGTCTTCCTCTGACCTTATTATCATTCTATATGTGGTCAGTGTACTCGCATTAACTCCTGTTCTGTATCGTATGATTTCGATGACAATATGGGAAGCGTATGTCACGGTATGTTGTTGGGGATTTGGACACTCCGGTCCTTTCCCCGCAGGGTCACTCTACTTTATCAATTTCTATTTCAGACGATCAAGATTAGGGTGATGTATCTGTGATGTCTTCCAACAGTGTGCCTCCGTCGTCACAATTAATGAAGGGCTAGCGGAAAAGTGCTCATGTTATACGCCAATTGCCTAAGAGGACCCTAGTAGGTTCGACGGCCTTTGACGTCCGCTAGCTCGCCCGGTGTAGCGTCCATTCACCGAATGGTTCGGCAGCCGGGTTCGTCCGTTGCGGTCTAGAAGGAATTTTGGGGTGATGCGAGCACTATAAAATTAACTTAATGCACACCCAGTGACGGCGGATCGGAGGGAGAACGGAGGAAGCCTTTTAGTCCGGTTCATAGCTCGTTCCGGTCCATCCGGACGGCAAGCGAGAGAGGCCCCTCTCTCGTTCAACAACATCTGGCCCCAGATGTTGTGGTACAAATGTGTCGTTAGCGGAGCATACGTCCGTCGCTCGGGACGCTCCGTTGTATAGGCAGTCCGCTGAGACTGCTAAGGCTTCCTCTTCTCGTCAGCGCACACGACCGCACCTTGGCTGCGTGACCGCCGATATATTACCAGCTTCGCCGATCAAGGATTCTTCGGCGACCAGGTCACACCATCCGGCAGCCAGGGATTCGAGACCGATGGACTCCGGACGTTCGCATAGGAAGTATGCGGGAGCCATCTGATGCGGAGCTGCCCTCGGCGAAGCACCGATAGACTGCGCCTCCGCAGGTCTCGACGCCGGACATTCTTGTGCACATAGCACAGCTTATCGCAGCATCCCAGCAGCCGACAGAAACGGTGTCGGATCGAGAATTATCCGACAGCGCTGGGTCGGTAGCCGGGGACTCGAGGCCTGCAGACTCCGGACGTTCGCATAGGAAGTGTGCGGGAGTCAACGTACACGGAGCTTCCAGCGGCAATGCATCGTAAGTCCGCTACTGCACAGGCCTCGGGATCGGACGTGCTTTCCTTAATAGCACAGTTTATCGCAGCATCCCAGCATCAACTGAATCTGTCGCATATATTTTATCCGACGATGCTGGGTCGGGACGCTCCGCGGAAGCGGGTACGGACGTCCGAAAGTTTCATCCGGTCCGACGGGATACCGAAAGGGATTCGGTGGATTTCAAGCTTTCCCTTTCGGAACAATATATGCTGCGATGCCGGATAAGAAACTGATAGCATCGGTGGACTTAGAAATTTTTGGTTCGGTTCAGGGACATCGTCCCTCAGTTCCGACATAGTCCAATAATGTCACACAAACTTTCGAATTATTGAACGACGCTATATATATTATTATTTTATGCTTGCTATCCAAGCATTTCTGGTTTCTTGTTCGAAGAGTTATGGAGATGTCTTTCAAAAGTGTGCCTCTGTCGTCATAGTTAATGAAGAGTTAGCGGCAATAAGTGCTCATGGAATATGTCTATCGCTTACGGAGTGACATTCGCTAGCTCACCCGGTGTAGCGTACATTCATCGAATGGTTCGGCTGCCGGGTTCGTCCGTTGCGGTCTAGAAAGGAGATTTGGGTGATGCGAGCACTTTATTTTCTTTAGTACTCACCAAGTGACGGCAGATTGAGGACAGATCGGAGGAAGCCAACAACATAGGGGACCGCATGTTGTGGTTCAGATATTTTACATTCGGAGCATATGTCCGTTGCTCGGGACGCTCCGTTATATTGACAGTCCGAGAGACTGTCTTTAATGCTTCCTCATCCTCACAGCAGGGCACACGACCGCACATTGGCTACGTGACCTCGAGTATCCGATCAGTTTCGGCATTCAGTGATTCCACAGCGAATAGGTCGCGCCATCCGGTAGCCAAGGGACACGAGGCCTATACACTCCGTTCGCTCGCATATTGGAAGTATGCACGGGGGTAACGATCTCGGAGCTTCCTGCGGCAATGCATCGTAAGACCGCTGCTCCTCAGGCCTCAGTGACGGACGTGCTATCCGAGTTAGCACAGTTGTTTCGCAGCATCTCAGCAATTGACGGTTTCTCGGTCGAATCAGGAATTATCCGACGGCGCTGGGTCGGTGCGGTCCGCGGTTGCATCAAGCTACGGACGACCGAACGCTTTATAGGGTCCGACAGGATGGCGAAAGGGATTCGAAAGATTTCGAGTTTTCCCTTTAGTAGTATCGGAAGATGCCTTTCATATCTTCTGGCATTTCTTCCAGTGATTATTTTTCGGACTTCATTGCTGCGATCTTGGATAAGAGACTTATAGCGTCATTGGACTCGGTTTTTTCGATCGGTACAGGGACTTTGTCCCTGACTTCCGACGCAGTCCAATATTGTCATTACAACATGTGTTTTATTTTTCGACGCTATATATTATATATATATATACAAGCCTGCTACTAAGCATGATAGTTTAGTTTCTTGTCCGCGTGGCTCATTTCTGCCATTTTATCTTTTTTACATATAGTTTATTTTGGCAGAGCAGGGCATACCGAGAGTTCATATGCGTCTAGACGGTGTGATTAAAGACTGCATATATTCTTTTTCGCCGTTTATGTCTTTTCCAATTTCAATGTTGGGAACGACATTATGTATAGTAGACTTAACTTAGACGCTTTATTATACGTAATCCGCCTTACTGAGGCGTTATCATTACGTCTTCAAGAAAAGATTTACGGGATATTATTCTCAATGTAATTTCTTTTGAGGGCAGTAGTTTGTTCACGTATAACTCCGCCCTTCAGTGGCTGATTGGAGTTGGTTAGACGTGATGCAGCCCTAGCTACATCCACGCGTGGATAGTAGGTTAAGAACTCTCTCAGAGTCGCTTCGTTCTCGGAGGAGCTTCTCTTCGACGGCAACTTTCCGGCAATCCATGAATTGCTTGATTTATACATTCTCTTGTCTATCTAGTGTTACAAGAGATTCAGACTGGGGCAAACATTCGGTGGTTGACTCAGAGAGTGCCGCCGCAGTTGCCGGACCCTAGTGTGGCTGTTATGACGGTTGCCAGTCAAACAGATTGGGATATATACTGATCCCTACGGATTCGAAGTGCCAGGGTCTTTGGGTTCCGCAGTCTTTTAGCTATCAGTTTAACTTCCGCGGAATAATGTTTTTTAGGCTTGCTTTATGTCATTGCATGAACATTATTCAGAAACGCATGCCCAAATTCCTGTCCTTTAATTCGACAGTAGTGGCGTATCTCCGGAACCAGGGAGGCACTCTTTCGTTTCCGTTATTCAATTTAATGGAAAGAATCCGTCTGTTGGTTATAGTACACCAAGTTCAGTTTTGGTCCGTCATATTCTGGGTCGTCTGATTGTTTTATCGTACTCCCGTTCTCTTACGGGTCGCTTGTTGCTGTCAGAATGGACTCTCAACAAACAAGTATTTAATCAGATTTGCTATCTATGGGAGCGCCCAATGATGTTTTATTTATGACACAGCTTGCTAATCAATTGCAGACGTATGTGTTGGCTTGTCCAGATCTCTGAGCTAATACTGTTAACGCTCTATTGATCTATAGGACGGAATGATAGGATACGCGTATCCTCCGGCGCTGTTGTTTTAGCAGGTATTGCTAAGATAAACAACCACAATACATTTCTGTTGATAGCATCTCTATCTTCACAGAGATCATGAGTAATTTACTCTCTTGTCTACTGTGGATCTTAACGTGAAATCTTCCTCTATGTGAGGATCTTTTTTCACTGGGTAAATCGTGTCATCTTTATCACAACCAGCAAGGTCGCAACCTTCATGTATTCCGTTGTGTGGTCCGTATTGCATTGTAAGCACTGTACTGGACGAGCTTTGGACGCGATTTCTTACTATAGGAGATCCTCTTCTTCGCTATTCTATGCGACTTAAGTGGAGGCTCTTCCGTCGTGGTGTAGGGATCATTATGTTCATATGGTTGATCCCTCCATACTACGCATTGCTAGTTTTTAGTATACTTGTTTCACAAGATCTACTGCAGCCTGTTGTTATTTAGGTTATAGGTTTATGTTACCTCATACCTATGCACTCTACGATAGTTTACAATTGAGTCTTTTGTCTCTTTATCTAAGTCAGTTAGTAACTTTTTGATAAATAGACTTAGAATCTTTAGATTAAATTCCTATACGGATTTTAACTTCGGTTCTTATTTAGCTAAGTAATCATTTGAGCCTCTGGAAACAGTAGTTTCAAATTCTGACCTTTTAGACAGTAATTCTGTTGGTTTCTCTTTTACTGTAGAGTCAGTGAGTTTCATGCACTATCGATGGATGATTTTCACTTTCATAGTTTCGGAATCAATACTTCCGTTACTATTTAGGTTGGATTGTTGCATAAGAGTTAGGCTCCTATTATCCGGAACCTATTATTTTAAGGTCCTTCCGTCTTCGTATGGGCATAGGCCTTTACTCTTTCCGGGTACAGTTTATGTATTTATAAACAGATATCTGTTTATTACAAGGGCGTAAGCTTCTTCTGTCTTTGATGTCTAGTAGAAGGACATTACGCTCCATTTTATTGTTAATGGATTCTATTAACTAGCGTACTGCTTATGGTATATCATTGGCTTAGCAGTTGTGCTTAAGATTTCGGCTCATGAAGTAAGAGTTCTTCTACTTCTTGGGCTTACATTAATAGTGTTGCTATTATAGATTTTTGAAGGCTGCTCATTGCGCTCAGCCATCCATTCATGAATTTTATCTCAGAAATATCGAGTCCATTTCTGGAGGCCTCTATTGTTAGGTCTATTATCTACTGCTCAGAATGTCATTCACTTAACAGTTGCTACTATAGCTAGGTAGGCTGTCTGTTTCGGCAGTGTCTCCGTTCGGCTGCCCTCTTCGCTCTGGGCTATTTGACCCAGGGCAAGAAAAAGGGGGGGGGGGAGGGTGTTCCCTTGGGTCACCTGTTTTTACTATGAAAACAAGGGGATACCTCCTCCGGAGTTAGTAATTCTGAGCTGTTATTGGGATGGCTGTTTAGTGAGAAGTTTAAGTTTATAAAATTCATTCAAGTCTTAGTTTTTAAAGTATAGCTTTTGAATATTGCATATGTCAACGGACATGATTATGCAATTCTCACACACTTTTAGGAGTATAAGAGTCTCTATTCTCTAGACTTACTTTATTATTGGCTTACTTTAAAAATTATTAGTATAAGGATTATTGGATATTAATAGAGTACATGGATGTATGAAGCTCAATTTTTGGAAGGTGTTGTATCTTTCTAATTTATCATAAATAAGAAAGATACATGTAAGGCCTATTACTTCTTTTCCCTACAGGGGATGACTCTATTTTATTTTATTGAGCGTATTCCATTTTGCTCTATGTCCTTGGCCCTCCAGCCTTTTTACTATTCAGCTATGTCTGGGTCATTGGTACAGTATAAAAATGTTAAAAAATTTATAGTAATTTATATATTTTTTATACTTACCAATGACCCAGACGTGGATGGCCCTCCCAGGAGTTGGGAACTCTTGCCTCCCCGCTGAGTACATAGCGCTTACCAGGCACTGGTTATTAGAATGATAAATGGCGCCAATTTCGGAACGTCCTTGACACTGCGCATGCGCAGTGGGGGCGAGGTGTGGAGGGCCTTTCAGGACATGTTTTCTTTAGTTTTAGATGCAAATTTTGGGGATTGGGGGGCAAAATTTGTGTTTGGCCCTATATTTTAAGAGTTAGCACCAGCTATGTCTGGGTCATTGGTAAGTATAAAAAATATATAAATTACTATAAATTTTTTAACTTTTTAGGCTTGCTTTATGTCATTGGATGAACATTATTCAGAAACGCATGTCCAAATCCTGTCCGTTAATTCGACAGTAGTGGCGTATCTCCGGAACCAGGGAGGCACTCATTCATTTCCGTTATTCAATTTAATGGAAAGAATCCTTCTGTTTGTTATAGTACACCAAGTTCTGTTTCGGTCCGTCATATTCCGGGTTGTCTGATTGTTTTACCGGACTCCCGTTCACTTATGGGTCGCTTGTTGCCGTCAGAATGGACTCTCAACAAACAAGTATTCAATCAGATTTGCTATCAATGGGAGCACCCAATGATAATTTATTTACGATACAGCTTGCTAATCAATTGCAGACGTATGTGTTTGCTTGTCCGGATCTCGGAGCTAATGTTGTTAACGCTCTATTGATCTAATAGGACGGAATGATAGGATATGCGTATCCTCCGGCGCTGTTGTTTCAGCAAGTATTGCTAAGATAAACAACCACAATACATTTCTGTTGATAGCATCTCTGTCTTCACAGAGACCGTGGGTAAATTTACTCTGATGTCTACTGTGGGACTTAACGCGAAATCTTCCTCAATGAGAGGATCTTTTTTCGCTGGGTAAAATCGTGTCATCTTTATCACAACCTGCAAGGTCGCAACCTTCACGTATTCCGTTGTGTGGTCCTTATTGCATTGTAAGCATTGTACTGGACGAGCTTTGGACGCGATTTCTTACTATAGGAGATCCTCTTCTTCGCTATTCTATGCGGCTAAAGTGGAGGCTCTTCCGTCGTTGGTGTAGGGATCACTATGTTCATATTGTTGATCCCTCCATACTACTCATTGCAACTTTTTAGTATACTTGTTTGACAAGATCTACTGCAGCCTGTTATTATTAAGGTTATAGGTTTATGTTACCTCATACGTATGCACTCTATGATAGTTTACAATTGAGTCTTATGTCTCTTTATCTAAGTCAGTTGTAACTTTTCGATAAATAGACTTAGAATCATTAGATTAAATTCCTATATGGAATTTAACTTCGGTTCTTATTTAGCTAAGTAATCATGTGAGCCTCTGGAAACAGTAGTTTTCAAATTCTGACCTTTTAGACAGTAATTCTGTTGGCTTCTCTTTTACTGAAGAGTCAGTGAGTTTCATGCACTATCGGTGGATGATTTTCACTTTCGTAGTTTCGGAATCACTACTTCCTTTACTATTTAGGTTGGATTTTTGCATAAGAGTTAGGCTCCTAATATCCGGATCCTATTGTTATTAAGGTCCTTCCGTCTTCGTATGGGCATAGGCCTTTACTCTGTCCGGTTAGAGTTTATGTATTTATAAACAGATATCTGTTTATTACTACGGGCGTAAACTTCTAATGTCTTTGATGCCTATTAGAAGGACGTTACGCTCCATTCTATTGCTAATGGATTCAATTAATTATTGATACTGCTTATGGTATATCTTTGACTCAGCAGTTGTGTTTGAGATTTCGGCTCATGAAGTAAGAGTTCTACATCTTGGGCTTACATTAATAGTGTCGCTATTATAGATTTTTGAAGGCTGCTCATTGCGCTCAGCCATCCACATTCATGAATTTTTTATCTCAGAAATATTGAGTCCATTTCTGGAGGCCTCTATTGTTAGGTCTATTATCTACTGCTCAGAATGTCATTCACTTAACAGTTGCTACTATAGCTAGGTAGGCTGTCTGTTTCGGCAGTGACTCTGTTCTGCTGCCCTCTTCGCTCTGGGCTATTTGACCCAGGGCAAGAAAAAGGGGGGGGAGGGGAGGCTGTTCCCTTGGGTCACCTGTTTTACTATGAAAACAAGGGGATACCTCCTCCGGAGTTAGTAATTCTGAGCTGTTATTGGGATGGTTGTTTAGTGAGAAGTTTATGTTTTAAAAATTCATTCAAGTCTTAGTTTTTAAAGTATAGCTTTTGAATATAGCACGTGTCAACGGACATGATTATGCAATCCTCAGACACTTTTAAGGAGTATAAAGAGTCTCTATTCTCTAGACTTACTGTATTTATTGGCTTACTTTAAAAATTATTAGTATAAGGATTATACTAGATATTAATAGAGTACATGGATGTATGATGCTCAATTTTGGAAGGTGTTGTATCTTTCTAATTTATCATAAATAAGAAGGATACATGTAAGGCCTAATACTTCTTTTTCCCTAGAGGGGATGACTCTATTTTTTATTATTGAGCGTATTCCATCTTGCTCTATGTCCTTGGCCATCCAGCCTTTTTACTATTCAGCTATGTCTGGGTCATTGGTACAGTATAAAAATGTTAAAACATTTATAGTAATTTATATATTTTTTATACTTACCAATGACCCAGACGGGGATGGCCCTCCCAGGAGTTGGGAACTCTTACCTCCCCGCTGAGTACATAGCGCTTACCAGGCACTGGTTATTAGAATGATTAATGGCGCCAATTTCGGAACGTCCTTGACACTGCGCATGCGCAGTAGAGGTGAAGTGTGGAGGGCCATTCAGGACATGTTTTCTTTGGTTTTAGATGCAAATTTTGGGGATTGGGGGGCAAAATTTGTGTTTGGCCCTATATTTTAAGAGTTAGCACCAGCTATGTCTGGGTCATTGGTAAGTATAAAAAATATATAAATTACTAAAAATTTTTTAACTTTTTCACAATTATTGTTAATGCTTTTTTTGCAAAATTTTCTAATTGTGTTAGAGTTAGGTGTCAGCGGGGTACCACTCTTACAGTGTTTCTTCTTTCTTTTGAGAGTAGTCTTCCTGTTGGGTGGTTCCCGGTCGACCGTCTGGGGTCTTTGTTTCTGTCACCTTTCTCTCTTCTTTGGGGGTGTTCTGTTTTCTCATCTCACCTTCTCTGCTCCTCTCACCTCTATCATGCCCAGGACAATTCCTTGTGGGCAATGTCTGCTGCCAAAGCATGTGGACGATGTACATTCGTCTTGTTCCTCCTGTAATGGGTGTTCGGCCGAGCGACCGTGTGGTGTCTGTGGAACATGGTCTTCCACCTTCTGGGCGTCAGTAAACCGTGTCGTTCGTTCTCGTGGCCGTGCCTCCCGCTCCTGCGGGAAAGGAGAACGTGGTCGTTCGGGGCCTCCCGAGCCGACTTTGTCTGGTGAGAGTTATTCCTCCTACGTGGGGGATGTGCAGTCTTTTCCTGTGGTGGATACTGCGGGAGCCGTTGAGTGTTCTGGTGTCGAGATGCCTGGTTCCGGGACTACGGTCCCCCTCCAGTCGACATCTGAGTCTGTCACTAGGGTTGTGACTCCTCCTTCGGAGCCGAGCCGGTGTGCTCTCTCCACTATTTCACCAGCCTCAACGACTCTCGACGTATCTACTACTGCTGCTGGCCCGTCTGCTTCGTTATCTGTTTCAGCCGGCCTTGGCTTTTCGCTGCAGGGGACTGCAGGACTGTCCGATACTGTAGACGTGGGATATCGGCCTCAGCCTTCCCTGACTTCAACCCGGCGAAGTCGGAAAGGGGCTGCCGGCTGAGCCCATCGCTGTGGTCTCTTCGCCGTCGAGCACCACAGTTGTGTCTTTGGATTCGGATGTTCGTAGTGGAAACACTATGAACTCCGTGGCGTTTCCGTCTACTCACTCTGGTCACACGACCAGTTTTGGGGGACCAACGCCTTTTGTGCAGCCTGGACCTTCTGCCCCGCAGAGGTCCGCAGTGACTCTCATGAGCTCTCGCAATAATGATCCTCGGGGTGCATCGTACCCCTATACACGTCTGCCTTCAGATGTTTCGGCTGCCGCCCGTCGTCCCGCGTCAGGTGTTTTGGAGGATCGTGACCCTTCGCTGGTTAAGAGGGTCAGAGGTGAAGCCACTTTGCCGGTTCGCTCCCCTGTCGAACCGGTCGGTACAGGCAGTGAGCTTAGGAAGGCCCTCTCCTTACTCACTCAGGTTCTTTCTAAGAGCCTTCCTGTTGCCTCCAGCGAGGCTATGGGTGGTTTCCAGGCGCCTCCTATGGCGCTGCCTCCCGGGATTGGAAACAGGCCGGTTTCCGATTCCTCTGGTGTCCCGACACCATGGGAGGCGTCGGCTGGTTTGCCCACGATGGGCTATTGTCTTCCGACTCTGGGGAGGAGTCCGACATGCTTGAGGTCGAGGGCCAACAGTCTTCGGACTTGGGGGCAGCTCTTGACTTTGTGTTTGGGTTTCTGCCTGAGCTCAAACCTGCTAACCAGCCGACAGTGTCAGCCTGGCCGCGATCATCGGTCGCGCGCCAACAGCCTATGGAGCAACCTGCTTCTGGGCGCCTTCGACCGTGCCAGTCGGTACAGGTGGTTGAAGCTTTTTCAGCATTGGATGCCAAGCTGAATTCCAAGGCTTTGAAGACTTCGTTCTTCACCAGGGTTGACACCTTTTTGCCTCCTGTGCGTTATCGTTCCTACGATTCCGCCAATCTGTCAGTCTGCCAGGCTTTGACGGTTCTGGATCAGGACTCCACTTCCCTCGGGCTTTCCAAGCCCAAGTCTGCCGTCATTCCAATGACGACTCTGGAGTCCACGTTGGGCTTATCTAGAGAGATGCTTGGCATGCTTTCTCTCTCAGATCACGTCGTCTCAGCTTTGGCTGCTTATCTGTCTCCAGATAAGTTTGACGAGGTACAGGCTCCTTTGCGTGTGCTGTCCAAGGCGCTTATGCACCTTACTCACACGCATGCCTGTAACACGGCTAATTTGGAATTAGTTCGAAGGGACGCTGTGCTGGACACAGGACGATCCCTTCCCGAGGAACAGCGTGCTACTCTTCGATCTGCTTCTTTGGCAGGTCCGCAACTTTTCCATGGTTCCGTGTCGACGGTCCGGGATGACGTCCTACGTCATTCCAAAGATCAGCTGCTGTTTCGTCAGCTTGATCAGCCTTCTCGGGGAGGCAAGGGCCGTTCCAAGCCTAACAAGTACCCTTCTGCTTCCTCTGTGAAGCATAAGGCTGGTCCTTCTGCCGCCGCCTCTACTTCTTACTCACGGGGTAAAGGTAGGGGTCGGCAGAATCGAGGGAAGTCTCAGGATTCTTCATTTAGCAGACGAGGTGGTTTCTCCTCTCGCGGGCCTCGTCGGGGCTCGAAATGAAGGTCCTCACCTCGACTCGTCCCAGGTTGGAGGAAGGATAGCAGAGTTCGCAGACCATTGGACCACCATCACATCCGATCCATGGGTGTTAGATGTTGTTCGGTCCGGGCTGCGCATATCCTTCCGACGGCACCCCACTCTGTCAAGGGTTCCTCTTCCAACCACAGTTCCTTCAGACGTTTTACGTCGGGAACTTTTGTCCACGGAGATTGCCAATCTCCTGGCAAAGGGGCGATCGAGGTCGTCAAGAACGTTCAGTCAGTGGGTTTCTATTCCCGCCTGTTCTTGGTGCCGAAGAAGGACGGCCGACTCCGACCGGTTATCGATCTGAGTATCCTGAACCAGTCTATCATTGCTCCCAAGTTCAGCATGGAGACTTTCAGGTCGGTCCCGCCAATTCACCAGGGAGATTTCGCAGCCAGCATCGACCTGCGAAACGCTTACTTCCACGTTCCAATGCATCGGGCGTCACGGAAGTATCTCAGGTTCGCTTTTCTGGGGCGAGTTTACCAGTTCAAGGCCATGCCTTTCGGCCTCAACCTGGCTCCTTGGGCGTTCACCAGACTGATGTCGCATGTGATAGCGTTCCATCGCACACAGTCCAGGGTGACTACTTCGGCATATCTGGACGATATCCTCCAGAGGCATTCCAATGCTGCCTTACTGGAATCGGATGTCGCCACTCTGTTGAGCTTGCTCACGTCGCTAGGATTCAGAGTCAACGAGGAGAAGTCGGACCTGGTCCCTTCTCAGTCGTTTTGTCATCTAGGGATGTCTTTCCAAACCAAATTCAATTTGGTGGCTGTTCCCCAGGCCAAGGCTGTGATTCTCTCAGCTTTTGCTCTGACTCTGTCCCAGTCCAGGTCCGCGACCGCTCGGAGTTTTCTCCGGCTGATCGGTCTCTGCGGTTCGGTGACGGATCTCATTCCTCTAGGTCGGCTGCGTGTCAGACCTCTCCAACATTTTCTCCTCAGTCGTTGGAGGCCGAATGTAGATTCTCTGGATCAGGTGCTTCCGTTTCCGGACCCTCTGTATCCTCACCTTCTTCCCTGGACAGATGTTCAGTGGATTACGCAGGGTGTTCCGCTGGACTTACCCACGTCCGATCGCGTTCTGACGGCAGATGCCAGCGATCTCGGATGGGGTGCGACGTTGGATCCTCTCGGTGTTTCCTTACACGGGATGTGGGACCAGGATCAAGCAGCTCTACACATCAACCAGAAGGAGCTTCTTGCTCTTCTTCTGAGTTTCAGGCAGTGGATCCCTCACCTGTCGAATCGCCAGGTCCTTCTACTATCCGACAATTCGACGGTGGTTGCTTACATTCGGAACCAGGGCGGCACGCACTCGCTTCCGATGTACGAGTTAGCTGGGGATCTTCTACTGCTCGCTCAGGATGTTCACGCCGGAGTGGTTGTACGTCACATTCTCGGTCGTCTGAACGTCCTAGCCGACTCCCTGTCCCGACAGGGCAGGGTTATTTCCACCAAGTGGATGCTTCACAGGGCAGTGTTCCAGTCGCTTTGCGATCTCTAGGGACGTCCCCACATCGACCTCTTTGCGACTCGTTGGAACCATCAGGTGGACACTTTCGTGTCCCCGTGTCCAGATCCTCTGGCTTTTGCCGTGGACGCTCTGTCACTCGATTGGAACGGTCTAGTCGGCTACGCCTTCCCGCCGGTTCCGATTCTTCCTCAGGTTCTCGCCAAAATTCGAGCCTGCAGTTGTCGAATCATTCTGATCGCTCCCCTGTCACCTCAGCGGGTGTGGTTCAATCAGCTCCGCTCGCTGATGGCGGTGGTTCCGGCACGTCTCCCGCTACGTCGCGACCTTCTTTGTCAAGGTCGCCCGAGGAGGTTTCACGTCGACCCGACTTCATTGTGCCTTCACGCATATCTTTTGTCAGGTCCTATCTCCTCCGTAGAGGTTTTTCGAGACGAGCAGTGGAGTGCATTTCTTCTTCAAGGAGGCACTCCACTGGTTTAGCTTATGCAGCTAAATGGAAGGTCTTCTGTCATTGGTGTGCGGATCACTCTGTTGATTATGCCAATCCTTCGATTTCACAGATTGCGGAGTTTCTGGTATATCTGTTTGATTCTCGGGGTCTCCAGCCTGTTACCATCAAGGGTTACAGGTCTTTGCTTTCAGAGACTTTTTCTTATGTGGGGAAGCGTCGTATCGGCACTAATCCTTACCTCTCCAAGCTTGTTCGGCACTTTTCTTTGAAAAGGCCTCGGACTTTGCAGCTTACTCCACGATGGAATCTTTCGTGGGTGCTGCTTTGCTTGGGGGGGGGGGGGGGGGGGGTGGATATGCATCTTCTCACATATAAGACGGCTTTTCTGATGGCATTTGCTTCGGCCAGACGGGTTAGTGAGCTTCACGCCCTCTCGGTTGACCCGGCCTTTTTTAGGAGCTCTCCCAACAGTGTTACTTTTACCACTGATTGCTCCTTTTTGGCTAAGAATCAGTTACCAGATACTACTCCTCCTCCTATCTGTATCAGGGCTCTTCCCTCTGTTGAGGGTACTCGCCCTTTGCTCTGTCCGGTCCATGCTATTCGCATTTATCTTGATCGGACACGCTTCATACGGAAGGGCAGAAAACGTTTTTTTCTGTCTCTCATTCCGGGTCGACAGAAGATCTCTCCTCAATCCATTTCTCGATGGATTTGTCTTGCTATTCGTACGGCTTATAGTCGTTTAGCAGCTGGCAATTGTATTACCAATCGTATTTCTGCCCACGAGGTGCGGGCACTGTCTACCTCTTGGGCTTATTCTAACTCCGTCAAGTTGTCGGATGTTATGCAGGCAGCCTACTGGAGAAATGCTTCTACTTTCGCCACCTTTTATTTGCGCCAGTTGCAGGAGCAGTCGGAGGACCTTTTTGCCCTGGGTCCTCATTCTTCTGCTCAGGCTGTTGTCTGCCATAGCCATTAGGCTTCTTGAAGGTCAGTTTCAGCCTTGTGCTGTTACTGCCCTTTTTCTGTCTGTGTGTCACACAGGCTCATATGTCTCTTTTCATTGTCCTTTACCAATGATTGCGACATTATGGTTGATAAGCCTCGGGACCTCTTCCTTCTACTTCACGGTTCCAGTGCACTAGGGTTATGTGGGGGTTGGTTATGCGATTCCCTCCAGCCTTTTGTCTATTCAGCCTGTAGTAAACAATTGTGAGTAGGTTGATAAGAAATCTAAATTTTATAGTAAATTTCCTTTCTTATTATACCTACCACAATTGTTTACATGGAGGCCCTCCCGTCTTCTTTACGGGTAAAGAATCTTTCCTCCCCACTGATCACATAACTCTAACGTTTACGGATTCAAAAAGAATGAGTCTTTAGAGACGGTATATGCGCACTGGCAACGGAAGTCGTGGAGTTGTACTTGGGAGAGAGCGTCCCGTACTGGGTCTGCGCCGGTTGCACTTGACCCAGTTTTGGCTTATTTTTATTGGTGCTTTTGCACCATTTTTCTTTCCCAACTTGCTTGGGAAAGAGAAAAATAGAGAGTATTTTATCCGAGTTAGGGACTTTCACTGTAGTGCAAGCCTGTAGTAAACAATTGTGGTAGGTATAATAAGAAAGGAAATTTACTATAAAATTTAGATTTTCCTAGTTCTCTGAAATTTTTGTATTTTCATGACCTCCAACGCTGGATCAAGGAGGAGGATAATGTTATAGAAGATACAGTACAGTTGTCATGAAGTGTCCTCGTTTCACGTATTCGTGGAAAAATATCATAAATCATTTCATGGATCAGGATGCCAATACACAAAAGTGTCGTGGATGATAATTCAATGAAGCATGTCTGTGTGAAGTTGCATAAAAGTGATTAATAATATAATATAATTTCCAATGTCTCTGAAAATTGAGCAGTGTGCAATTAATCCAGTACACAAATATTCACAGTAATCAAGTGATATACTTATCCTCAAGAAGGCAAAGTTCGAGCGTTGTTTTTAGACAGTATCAAATTACACTGCCTCTAGTAAGTAGATACAGCAAAACCATAATTATTTCAGGTTTTTAGCTCACCTGACTTTCAGTCAGGAGAGCAATAGTGATCACTCACCGTCCGTCGTCCGTGAACATGGTGGTTGCGTCTTCTCCTCCCAAACCGCTGAAACAATTTAATTGATATTTCAGATAATAGTTTGTTATGACATCGCAATTTGATTTTGTTCAAATAAGTCCCTCAGTAGGGCCACGCCCAAAAAGTGTGCTTAAATCTTAAAAAATCTTCTCATGAACCAGCAGTAGCAGAGACTTGATATTTGGTGTGCAGCTTCCTTTTGAAGTGTAGACTCAGATTTGTTCAAAGAAGTTCGAGGAGCTATATTTGCCTTTGTTATGGGAGGGGCAAGAATTTTCGCCCTGCCCAAAATTTCTTTTTTCCAAAACGAGAGGCAGATTTGAACCAAATTTGATTTGAGGGCTTATTGGGTCATAAGTACATAATTTATGCCCATATTTTTTTTCCCGGCACTCCATGGGAACCACAGGAGCTAAAAATAAAAAAAATTAAAATGCCCATATCTCAAAAAACTACACAGCACTGAGAATTCTTATTTGGTGTGAAGCTTCCTTAGGACCAACAGAATGGAATGGTAAAAAAAAAATGCTATCGGTTTTATCATGGGGTACTTTTTTGGAACTTTGAAAAATTGCTGAGTCAGCATTTTTTAACACTGTGGGTAATGGGAAAAACATTTAAGACTATTTTTCTCCCAAACCACTGCTCCAAAAGCTTTCAAATTTCACATATAATATCTTTGGAGGATTGTTTCACCTATTTATTGAAATCAAGTCCCTGGGTCCATATTTGGACTCTCTATGGGAGTCCAAATGTTTAAATTAGTGCAGTAGGAGGAATATTCTTTAAAAATCTTATTCAGATCTACCAATCAGAATCATTTGATATTTGGTATGCAGCATGCTTAGGGGGTGTGATTCAAGTTTGTTCAAGCCAAGTCCCTGGGTTCATATTTGGGCTCACTGTGGGAACCCGAATTATAACTTAGTTCAAAATGAGGAATTTTCTTTAAAAATCATCTTCTTCAGGTCCAGCAGTTGGAATGCTTTGATATTTGGTATGCAGCATCCTTAGGGGGGTGAGATTCAAGTTTGTTCAAGCCAAGTCCCTGGGTTGATATTTGGGTTCACTGTTGGAGCCCGAATGATAACTTAGTTCAATCTTATTCAGATCTACCAATCAGAATCTTTTGATATTTGGTATGCAGCATGCTTAGGGGGTGTGATTCAAGTTTGTTCAAGCCATGTCCCTAGGACCATATTTGGGCTCACTGTGGGAGCTCGAATTGTAACTTAGTTAAAAATGAGGAATTTTCTTAAAAAATCTTAAAATTCAGCAGTCAGAATGTTTTGATATTTGGTATGCAGCATCCTTAGAGGGGTGAGATTCAAGTTTGTTGAAGCCAAGACCCTGGGTTCGTATTTGGGCTCCCTGTGGGAGCCCAAATTATAACTTAATTCAATATGAGGAATTTTTCTTTAAAAATCTTCTTCTTCAGATTCAGCAGTCTAAATGTTTTGATATTTGGCATGCAGTATCCTTAGGGGGGTGAGATTCATGTTTGTTCAAGCCAAGTCCCTGGGTTCTTATTTGGATTCACTGTGGGAGCCCGAATGATAACTTAGTTCAAAATGAGGAATTTTCTTTAAAAATCTTCTTCTTCAGTTCCAGTAGTCAGAATGCTTTGATATTTGGTATGAAGCCTCCTTAGGGGGGTAAGACTGAAGTTTGTTCAAGCCAAGTCCCTGGGTTGATATTTGGGCTCCCTGTGGGAGCCTGAATTATAACTTAGTTCAATATGAGGAATATTCTTCAAAAATCTTCTTCTTTACATCCACCAGTCAGAATCTTTTAATATTTGGTATACAGCATCCCACTGGAGGTGAGATTCAAGTTTGTTGAAGCCAAGTCCCTGGGTTCATATTTGGGCTCCCTGTGCGAGCCCGAATTATTACTTAGTTCAATATGAGGAATATTCTTAAAAAATCTTCTCTTTTTTTTTAGATCCACTGGTCAGAATCTTTGGATATTTGGTATAAGTTTTTCTTAGGAGGGGCAGATGCAACTTGTTGAAATCAATTCCCTGGCTTGATATTTAGGCTACCATGTCAGGTGAGCACCCTCAGGCTCCCTGGGGCTTCTTGTTTTTTATGTGGTCATAAACTATTCTACAAACCCAAGTTACTTTCCAGATGAATCTAAAACCCACAGGCCTAAACGCTGTTGTTGCCTTTTTGCAAGCGCCTTGGAAGTGCATATAAACTATATTTTATCATATTGGAGGTTTCTAAAATCAGCTTTTGAACAGTTTTGTGGGCTAGATGAGTCTCATCAGCATTCAATAATCAATAGAAATAGTATAAAATTTTAAAAAAGCGATATTATTCAACCTCCAACATGGGATGAGAATAAAAATGCCCTGTTTGAGGCAGTATAGGCTGCAATCCCACATGCAATTAAATAGGAAATAAAAATAGAAAATACCGTGACTGACACAAAGTTGAGATTTGGCACTGGTTCTGAAAAATTCCAGTTGATTGAAACTTTGCTGACACTTCGCTGACATTGAAGTTAACTTTACAGGCGAAACACATTCATAGAACAAGAGTTAAATTCATAATCGTAATAATTTCAAATAAAACACACTGTAGGCTACATGTACTTAGAGAAACAGAAATTATCCCCTTCCCCTCAAATCGAGAAAAATGACAATTTGGAAACAAAAGGTAGGCTATGATTCTCTGTGCAGAGATTTAACCCTTTACCTAACACGAAAAGCAAATGACACTTGCAAAAAAAATTCTTGAATAACTAATTTTTTTCATTTTTTTGGTCTCAAAAACATAGGTTATGGCCCCTCATTGGAACGAGCTCGACGAGCTCGTTCCAAAGAGGGGTCATAACCTACGTTTTTGAGACAAAAAATGAAAAAATAATGAAAATTAATTGGCGATTTTTGTGAATAGCGCTAGCCGGTTTTGGCCTTTACTTTGGGTAAAGGGTTAAAGGGATGTGAGCAGGTCAACACTAGCCCAAGAACAGGCCTAGTTTGTGTGCGTAAATGTTAGGCGCAAGAAAGAGAGAACGAAAGATATTAAGCCACGGCCTCAACTCCTCTCATCTTTCATTTATAGAAATATATGTCACTTTTGTTTGTGACTGTAAAATTGGCATGCACTTTTACTCATAAATCCTTGGTAGCTGAGAGGGGAACTACTAACTGCCGAACACAAATAAAATAATGGGACAGATGTCAACATTTTTTTTAACTGTTCGCTTACAGAGTTGGGGAAGATTCTTGTGTCCGGCATCAAGTAGCTTTCCCTCCTCTCAGTGATATTTGGCAAAGGATTAAGATGAAGACAATCGAATTAGCATCACTGCATAGTGGAAGCCTCCAGTCTCCTGTGCTTTTTTGTTCTATGTCCAATTCAAAGGCAGTACTAGAATATAATTATGTTTTGGACTCTGAGCCCATTTCAACAGTGTACACCAACAAATATCGGCTGATTGAAAGAAACCCATAAAAAAGCTTATAAAATTGTGGTTTTTCAAGTAAAAATTTGTACTGATAACACATATCAGATTACCAGTATTTCGTTCACTTAAAAAGTTTAACAAATTTGCGTTGCCTAAGTCAAGTTGAGGTAACTTTTCTAAAGTTTTAATTAGTTGATATACTTTTGATAACCTGTTTTGCAGAAGTTTTCGTTGGGGAAAATATGCTTTACTTAGAATGACTGATTGCCAGATCTTATCTGCATATCTGGGATGATGGCTTGTTAATGAAGAAATGTTCAATATTGTCTCTGAAATCTTAATTATCCAACCAAATGAGAGCACAGTGGTTGTGGAATCGGACTTAAAACCCAAAGGTTTCTGGTTTGATCCCTTCCATGGGGAAACTGCATCGTGTCCTTGAGCAAGGCACTTAATCCCGACTGCCCACATGGGGCACGGTGGCTCTGGGAACTAAGGCATACTGCATATCGATGGTGAACTTGTCTTCAACCATTGCTAACACTGCTTGTGTGGAGTTAGTACGTTGGGGAGTCTGGCAGTTGCTTGCCAGTGCTTAGTGATTCTATGTGGGTACTCGGGTTTTCTCCACTCGTAAAACAGTTTAACTCGAGGTGACCCTGGCTGTCAGAAGTGTCGTTAAATCCCAGTAAATAAGTAAACAGATCCAGCCAAATAAAGTTCTGAAGCTTCAACAGCCACAATATGTAGATCTGGAAAATTTTTCTCTTTGTTATCAATGTTAGAAGAATGACACTTCATTTTATTCAGATTCATTCTTATAGTAATCATTTCTTTAGAATAACATTAAATTTATCTTTCATGTATCACAGCTCACATCCAAGAAACGGGAAGAAATTCAAAATATTCGAAGGCAGATGCTAAAAGTTGAGTCAAGAAAACGATGTAGAAAAAGACCAGAGTTGGTAGCCAGGGCTCAGTCAATAGTTGAACAGATTGATGTAAGTTTTTATATATTATCTGTTGAAAAGCCAAGTCAAGAAAACAATTTTGAACAAATTGATGTATTTGTTTTTATCTCACAATTGGGGCGTGTTTACACTGTTACGCAACTAAAGTTTAATGTATCTGGGCCCTTGTTCCAAATACTTTTCAAGGACCCCTGATACAAGCGCGTGATTCTGCTGTTGCCAAAACAACGGCATTAATATCATTTTTCGATCGCTTCGCGTTTTTCCCTTCAGAGAAAACAATACGAAGCCTCACCTAATGTTGTTTTCTCTGAGCCGTATATGACACTGTATCTGCCAACTAAACGCCCTGTAACGTATTATGCACAGCATTCTAAAGTGTCACTGGGAAGTTAATTCAATGAATAGTTAAATTATGCGAACTTTTCGGCATCTTGGGCTGGTTTGTAGCCTATTATTGGGATTTTCCTGAACGCTTGAGTCGAGGCTTCCCTCTTGAAGTTAAAGGATTAGCTTTCACTATGAAATGTGGAAAACTCCACCTCAATAAACGATCAACGGCATATTTTAAAATATAATAAACCTTTACACCAAGAGGGATATTCAATTCACCAGTAATTATTGCAAAAGTAACAACCAAATTCACGTTGACGAAATACACAGTTGCTCCATTGCGCAAGACAGTATTCAGTAAAGTGAATCCCAGTGACATAATTTTCTCTGAAGTGTAACATCATCACTGACCTCAATATGGAGATCGATGAACGATATTCTATTTTTCAATTTGCGTCTTTCCATCGATAAGGCAAATGAAGAAGTTCCTCTTAAAATAGTTTTATAACACATTTTGTGGTCAATATTGTGAGATAAATTTATCATCACCACAGTATGTGTCTCCGGAAATTCTGATCAAGTCTCGTTGTAGGCACAGAATCGTATTTCGACTCTCCCTAATGGGCTCGTCGAAATACTATTCTGTTCCTACAACTCGACTTGATCTGAATTCCCGGAGACTAACGCTGTGGTGATAATCTGTATATATCATCTGTTTTATAGCCAAGTTAAGAAAATGATGTTGAACAAATTGATATAAGTTTTTAGATATTATCTGTTGTGTAGCCAAGTCAAGAAAACAATGTTGAATAAATTGATGCAAGTTTTTTAGAAATCGCTGTACTGTCTGTACTGTAATTATGAAGTGGTCTTTTGCAATCAGACTGTGAGCTGATTGCCACACTCGTAATTCAGTTGAGGTTTGTGAATAAAATAATACTACAAAATTTAGACAGCATTAAAAACACTAAATAAAAATAACATCTCAGATTCAATGCTTAAGCTGTTTCTTAACAGGTGAGATTCCACATGGACAGAGATTTCCAACTGAATCACGGGTGGGGCATGATTTGGTTGAAATTCTTCGTCTTTTTTTTTACAGGTGAGATTCCACATAGACTGAGATTTCTGACCGAATCATGAGTGGGTGTGATTTGGTTGAAATTCTTTGTCTGTTCTTTTTACAGGTGAGATTCCACTCAAACTGAGATTTCTGACCGAATCATGAGTGGGGCATGATTTGGTTAAATTCTTTGTCTGTTTTTTTTTTTCCAGAGGTGAGATTCTATACAGAGGTTTCCGACCGAATCATGAGTGGGGCTTGATTTGTGATCATACTTTGTTCCGCTTGAGAAAATCCTTGATACTCAGTACATGCAGTACTCAATTTAACGGTCAAAATCTATCATCAGTCACAGTTTGAAATTATAATATTTTTATACTGTACCAATGACCCAGACATAGCTAGTGCTAACTCTTAAAATTCTAGGGCCAAACACAAATTTTGCCCCCCAATCCCCAAAATTTGCATCTAAAACCAAAAGAAATCATGTCCTGAAGGTCCTCCATACTTTGCCCTCACTGCACATGTGCAGTGTCAAGGACATCCCGAAATTGGCGCCAATTATCATTCTTTGTTTGGCCCTTCATCAGTTCATATCTGACTGATATTTGTGCTTGTAAATCTCAGTTTAAATGATGCCAGACACATAAATATTAGAGAAATGGTGGATCTAAAGTGGATATAGAAGGAGGAGAGGAAAAATGAGTGACAGAGAATATTCAGGGCTGTAACTTAAAATTTTTTAATGAAATTATGTTAAGTTGCCTATTTTCGAGGCATGGGCCTGTTGTTGTCATTCTTGCAATTAAGTTTCATTGCTTGTTCAGTGTTTCCTCTCTCCCTTTCCTTTAAGTCCCCTCTTGCTATTCTCCCATGCTTTTGGCATATTTTTGAGTAATATTATTACTAAAATTTCTTGAGAGATTTAGCTGGGTAACAGAATGAATTCTGTTCTTTTCCCCATGTTCATGTTCTCACCCATGGGTGTTTAGGCATAGTGTTCTGCATCTACCATCTGATGTTCTGCAGATTCTTCCCTGGAAGTCTCTGTTTTGCATCAGATAGTGTATTATTGGTAACTGATTTCGGGCTAGGATTATCAGTGCCTGGAGTCATGTTTCTGGTGTTTACACACTTCTTGTTTACATTGGCAACAGTCTCTGTTGAGGGGGATTTTTTGTCTTTGTACTAGTTTAATTCATTACAAGATACATTATTATTATTCGTAAGTGTTGCATTAATTTTTTTAAATATTTTTGACATTTTTGTCCACACTTAGGCTTGGGATCCATTGGGGCTCAACGTTACTTTTCAGAAACTTGGGCTTTGCTGAAAAAATATATATTTTTATACAGTACCAATGACCCAGACTTAGCTGGTGCTAACTCTAACAAAACCAGGGCCAAACACAAATTTTGCCCCCCAATCCCCAAAATTTGCATCCAAAACAAAAAGAAATCATGTCCTAAAGGACCTCCATACTACGCCTCTACTGCGCATGCGCAGTGACGCAGACGTCTTGAAATTGGCGCCAATTATCATTCTCTGTTTGGCCCTTCATCAGTCAACATCTCACTGATCTTTGTGCTTGTAAATCTCAGTTTAAAGGATGCCAGACACGTAATTTTTGGAGAAAATGTGATTCTAAGGAGGATAGAAGGAGGAGAGGAAAAAGAAGTGACAAAAAATAATCAGGGCTGTACTTAAAATTTTTTGATGAAATTATGTTAAGTTGCCTATTTTCGAGGCATGGGCCTCTTGTTGTCATTCTTGCTAAATGTTGCACTGCTTATTCAGTGTTTCCTCTCCCCTAGCCTTCTAAAGTCCCCCCTTGCAATTCTCCCATGCTTTTGGCATATTTTTGAGAAATTTCATTTCTAAAATTTCCTGGGAGAGTTGCTTGGTTACAGAATGTTTTCTGTTATTTTCCCCATAGTTACGTTTTCACCCATGGGTGTATAACGTTTGTGTTCTGCATCTTCCATCTGATCTTCTGCAGATTCTCCCCTGGGAGTCTCTGTTTTGCATCAGATAGAGTGTAATTTGATGACTGATTCCGGGCTAGTTTTTTCAGTGCCTGGAGTCATGTTTTCTGGTGTTTTTACACTGTTTGTTTACATTGGCAACAGCCTTTTTTGAGGGGGGCTGTTTGCCTTTGCTGTAGTTTATCTCACTATAAGATACATTTATATTATCCGTAAGTGTCTCATTAATTATTTAATATAAATTTAAAATTTTTGACCACACTTTGCCATCGGATCCATTGGGGCTCAACGTTACTTTTCAGCAACTTGGGCTTCGCTGAAAAAATATTTTTTCAAAATTATTTTGATTTGCAATTGTTTTTTCATTTATTAATGGATCATGTTATTATGTATCTTTGTGTCAGGGGTTTTTGCGAGTAACTAGGACTTATTGTTGTTCTTTCACATTGAAGGGACATTGTTCAAATTGTAATAGGAAGAAATCTTCCTCTGACTTTCATGATCATTGTATTAATTGTAGTCAGTGTTCTCGCATTAATCCCTGTCCTATATGTGAATATTGGGATGAGAAACATTGGAAACGTGTGTCATGATATGTTGTTTCTGGAGAAAGGGCTATGCCGGCTCTTTCTCCGCAAGGTCACTCTACTCTCAGTTTCTATTTCAGAGGAACCAGAACAGGGTGATGTTTCCATGTTATCTTCTACAAGTGTGCGTCCGTCGTCACAAATGAATTCAGAGCTAGCGGCAAAAGTGCTCATGGAGATTAGACAAATGTCGTCCGCTAGCTCGCCCGGTGTAGCGTCCATTCACCGAATGGTTCGGCAGCCGGGTACGTCCGATGCGGTCCAGGAGGAAATTTTGGGTGATGCGAGCACTATAAACATAATAGATGCACACCCAGTGACGGCGGATAGTGAGCGAGAACGGAGGAAGCCTTTGAGTCCGGTTCCTAGCTCGTCCAGGTCCAGCCGGGCCGCGAGCGAGAGAGGCCCCTCTCTCGTACAACAACATCTGGGACCAGATGTTGTGGTACAAAATGTGTCTTTAGCGGAGCATACGTCCGTCGCTCGGGACGCTCCGTTGTATAAGCAGTCCGCGGAGACTGTTAAGGCTTCTTCTTCTCGTCAGCGCACACGACCGCACCTTGGCTGCGTGACCGCCGATATATTACCAGCTTCGCCGATCAAGGATTCTTCGGCGACCAGGTCACACCATCCGGCAGCCAGGGATTCGAGACCGATGGACTCCGGACGTTCGCATAGGAAAAGTTTGCGGGAGCCATCTGATGCGGAGCTGCCCTCGGCGAAGCAGCGAAAGACTGCGCCTCCGCAGGTCTCAACGCCGGACATTCTTGTGCAGATAGCACAGCTTATCGCAGCATCCCAGCAGCCAACAGAAACGGTGTCGGATCGAGAATTATCCGACGGCGCTGGGTCGGTACGCTCTGCCGAAGCAGCGGGGACGGACGACCGGGAACATCATGAGGTCCGACCGGATGGTGAAAGGGATACGGATGACTTGGAGCTATCCCTTTCGGAACAACATAAAGCTGCCGTGGACTTCATCCGGCACTTTCTCCCTCAAGTTGTTCCGTCGGGCCAGACTGCTGCGGTTCTGGACAAGAGAATTATAGCGTCATTGGACTCTGAATTTTTTGAGCGGTTCAGGGACATCGCTCCCGAGTTTCCGTCGCAGTCCAATAATGTTGCAAGAACATTTGAATTATTGAACGACGCTATATTTAAACTTGCTTCCAGGATGGGGAAAGCAGGTTTCTTGTCAGCTAATACCCTCAACCTGCCTTTCATTAATGCAAGGAATAAATTCGATACGGCAGGACAGGGTATACCGAGAGTTCCTCTGCGTATGGACGACGAGGCGGAAGACTTAGAGCTATCATTACCGTCGTCGGCTTCTATTCCAACCGCGGTGTTGGAAACAGCTATTGCGTCTAACAGAGCCAATTTAGATGCCTTATCTTACGCAGATCACCTTACTAAGGCGTTATCACTGTGCCTTCAGGGGAAAGAGTTTCAGGATATACAATCCTCTTTAAGACTTCTTTCAAGGGCAGTAGCTTATTCCACGTGTAACTCCGCCCTTTCAGTGGCAAATCTGGAGTTGGTTAGACGTGACGCAGCCCTAGCTACATCCACACTAGTGGATACTAAGGTGAAGAACTCTCTTAGAGTCGCTTCGGTCTCAGGAGAACTTCTCTTTGACGGCAAGCTTTCCGCTATTTATGATAAAATTACAAAGAAAGCTAAGGATTCTCTGTTGTTCAAATCTGCTCCTAAGAAGTCGGATACAGCAGACACGAATAAGACAGGCACTTCTGGGTCTAATGTGCCCAAGAGAGGTTCCTATAGAGGTTCCGGTGCGTCCTCTTGGTCTTATTCGAGAGACCGTCAGGGTAGCGACTCTCATTCGGGACGTCCTTCAGGCCGGGACAATCGGTCGGACGCCCCGAGGTCGACGGGGCGAGGTGCGGGCCGTGGAGGACGTGGTTTCTCCTACCGCAGGCCTCGCAGGTCCAGGAGGTGATGGCTTAAACCTCTATCGCGTACCGGTTGGCGGAAGGTTGTCGAGCTTTTCACAAGAGTGGGCGTCGATTACGGACGACCCTTGGGTGAGAGGAGTGACTTCGGAAGGTCTAAAGATATCCTTCAAACGAAAGCCTCCATTAACTCGAAGTCCAAAGTGGACTCATCTTCCGTCAAATCCGCAGAAAAGAGACGCTCTGTTATCAGAGGTGCAGTCTCTTTTAATGAAGAACGTGGTAGAGGTCGTAGAAAACCAGGAATCTCCGGGATTCTACAGCCATCTGTTTCTGGTTCCGAAACCAGACGGCTCGTTCCGTCCAGTCATAGATTTGAGCTGGATAAACAAGCTGATCGTCGCTCCGAAGTTTTATATGGAGACGATTCGATCGGTCAGAGCGAGTATTCGGGTGAACGATTATGCAACAAGCATAGATCTCAAAGATGCGTACTTTCACGTCATGGTACATCCGACATTCCAAAAGTACCTACGCTTCGCAGTCCTAGGAGTGGTGTATCAATTCCGGGCGATGTGCTTCGGATTGAATCTAGCACCCTGGGCTTTCACTCGGGTAATGAACTCGGTAATGATCTATTTCCGAGCTCATTCGTCTGCGGTAACGTCGGCCTACCTGGACGACATTCTTCAGAGGTACGGCAACGAGTTAACGCTTCAGAACGATGTTCAGAATCTTCTTCTATTGCTCCGACGTCTCGGTTTTATAGTAAACGAGGAGAAGTCGGATCTGGTGCCATCCAAGTCATTCACTCATCTGGGAATGAGCTTCGAGACGCACAACAATCTCGTTCGTCTGCCGTTAACCAGAGCGAAATTAGTCAGTTGTTACGCTCGCTATTGTCTGCACGCAGACAAAGTCACGGCGAGAGAATTTATGAGACTGATAGGTCTGTACGGAGCCGCCGCGGATCTCATTCCGATGGGGCGGTTGCGCACACGTCCTCTTCAAATTTTCTTGACTCAAAATTGGAGTGTGAAAATTCATTCGCTCGATGTAGACGTTCTCTTGTCAGATCAAGTGAAACAAGAGATTCAGACTAGGGCAAACATTCAGTGGTTAACTCAGGGAGTTCCGCTGCAGTTGCCGGATCCGAGTTTTACCATTATGACGGATGCCAGTCAAACAGGTTGGGGTGCATCATTAATCCCAACGGGTTCGAGATGCCAGGGTCTTTGGGATCCGCAATTCCTGTGCAAGCACATAAACATCAAGGAAATGATGTCAATTTGGCTTGCGTTACGTCACTGGATGGACATTATTCACAATGCTCATGTCCAAATCCTATCCGACAATACGACAGTAGTGGCGTATATATGTAATCAGGAGACACTCATTCAGTTCCATTGTTCAATCTAACGGAAAGAATCCTTCTGTTTGCGCTAGAACATCACGTTCTTCTTTCGTTCCGTCACATACCGGGTCGTCTGAATGTGCTAGCAGACTCCCTTTCACGAAAGGGTCGCTTGTTGCCGTCGGAGTGGACTCTCAACAAACAAGTATTCAATCAGATTTGCTACCAATGGGAACGGCCAATGATAGACTTATTTGCGACACATCTCAACAATCAGTTGCAGACGTATGTGTCTCCGTGTCCGGATCCAAGAGCATTTGCAGTAGACGCTCTGTCGATCCCTTGGGGCGGAATGATAGGATATGCGTATCCTCCAGCGCCGTTAATTCAACAAGTATTGCTAAAGATAAAACAATCTCAATGCAAGATTCTGTTGGTAGCATCTCTGTCGCCACAGAGACCATGGATAAATCTACTCAGGTGTCTGTTGTGGGACCTACCGCGAAAGCTTCCTCCACGGGAGGATCTTCTTTCGCAGGGGAAATCGCGCCAACTCCATCACAACCCGCAAGGTCTCAACCTTCACGTTTTTCCGTTGTGCGGTCCTTCTTGCATGGCAAACACTTTACAGGACGAGCAGTGGACGCGATTTCTAACTGTAGGAGGACCTCCTCTTCGCTAAACTATGCGGCTAAGTGGAAGGTTTTTCGTCGTTGGTGTAGGGATCATTCTGTAGATATATTCGATCCCTCTATACCAGACATTGCAAACTTTCTAGTATACTTGTTTGACGAAATCTAACTGCAGCCTGTTACTATAAAGGGTTATAGATCTATGTTATCTGATACCTATGCACATCATGATAGTTTACAAATTGGATCTAATGTCTCTTTATCTAAGTTGGTTAGAAACTTTTCGATAAATAGACCCAGAACTCTTAGATTAATTCCTAAGTGGAATTTAGCTTGGGTTCTTCTTAAATTGAAGGAAAAGCCATTTGAACCTCTTGGGACAGTAGATTTCAAATTCTTATCTTATAAGACAGCTTTTCTCTTAGCTTTCTCTTCTGCTAGATGAGTCAGTGAGCTTCATGCACTGTCGGTGGATGATTCTCACTATCGTAGTGTTGGGAACACTATCACCTTCACTACTAATGTGGGTTTTTTAGCTAAGAATCAGGCTCCTAATAAATATCCGGAACCTATTGTTATTAAGGCTCTTCCGTCTTCAGACGGGCGTAGGCCTTTACTCTGTCCTGTTAGAGCGTTACGTATCTATAAACAGAGATCTCAGTTTATCAGAAAGGGACGGAAACGTTTCTCTCTGTCTTTGATGCCTAATAGAAAGGACATTTCGGTCCATTCTATTGCTAGATGGATTCAATTAACTATTCGTACTGCTTATGAAGATTTATCTTCTTCTCAGCAGTCTGTGCTTAAGATTTCTGCTCATGAAGTAAGAGCTCTTTCTACTTCCTGGGCTTATGCTAATAGTGTTGCTATTACAGATTTAATGAAGGCTGCTTATTGGTCTCAGCCATCCACATTTACGAATTTTTATCTCAGAAATATTGAGTCCATTTCTGGAGACCTGCATTGTTTAGGTCCGTTATCTGTTGCTCAGAATGTCGTCCACTAAACAGTTGCAACTATAGTTATGCAGGCTTTCTGTTCTGGCAGTGACTCCGTCCGGCTGCCCTCTTCGCTCTGGGCTATTTGACCCAGGGCAAGGGGAAGGGGGGGGGGGGGGGGGGTGTTCCCTTAGGTCACCTGCTTTATAGTGAAAAGCAAGGGAATGCCTCCAAGTCAGTATTTCTGAGTCGCTTCCGGGATGGTTTTAAAGTGTAATATTAATGTTAAAATTCATTCATGTCTTATTTTTAAAGTGTAGCTCGGTGTGAAGCATTTGTATATGTCAAGTGTCAAACGGGCTTTAATATACAATACTCGGACACTTTTAAATGACTATAAAGAGTCTCAATTCTCTGGACTACTTTATTTATTGGCTTGCTTTAAAAATAATTAGTATAAGGGATATACTGGATGTTAATAGAGAACATGAATGTTATTGTGCTCAATTATTAAGGGTAGTGTATCTTTCTAATTTAATATTAAATAAGAAAGATACATGTAAAGCCTAATACTCCTTTTCTCCTTAAAGGGTTACCTCTTTACTATATAGTTGAGCTTATTGGATTTTCCTCTATGTCCTAGGCCCTCCAGCCTGTTTACTATTCAGCTAAGTCTGGGTCATTGGTACAGTATAAAAATGTTAAAAAATTTATAGTAATTTATATATTTTTTATACTTACCAATGACCCAGACGGGGATGGCCCTCCCAGGAGTTGGGAACTCTTGCCTCCCCGCTGAGTATATAGCGCTGACCAGGCACTGCCAGTAAGAATGATAATTGGCGCCAATTTCGGGACATCTGCATCACTGCGCATGCGCAGTAGAGGCGTAGTATGGCGGTCCTTTAGGACATGATTTCTTTTTGTTTTGGATGCAAATTTTGGGGATTGGCAAAATTTGTGTTTGGCCCTGGTTTTGTTAGAGTTAGCACCAGCTAAGTCTGGGTCATTGGTAAGTATAAAAAATATATAAATTACTATAAATTTTTTAACTTTCAAAATTTCTTTTTGATTTCAATTATTTTTTCTATGTTAATGGATCATGTTATTATGTATCTTTGCTTTCAGGGGTTCGTGCGAGTACTAGGACTTATTGTTGTCTTTTCACAATGAAAGGATATTGTTCAAATTGTAATGAGAGGAAATCTTCCTCTGACTTTCATGATCATTGTATTAATTGTAGTTAGTGTACTCGCACTAACTCCTGTTCAGTATGTGAATTTTGGGACGACAAACATTGGAAACGTGTGTCACGGTATGTTGTTAGCGGGGAAAGGGCTATGCCGGTCCTTTCTCCGCAGGGTCACTCTAGTTTATCAGTCTCTATTTCAGAGGAACAAGAACAGGGTGATGTTTCCGTGATATCTTCCAAAGGTGCACCTCCGTCGTCACAATTAAATGAAGAGCTAGCGACAAAAGTGCTCATGGAGATACGCCAATTGCCTAAGAGGTCCCTAGTAGGATATACGGCGTTGACGTCTGCTAGCTCGCCCGGTGTAGCGTCCATTCATCGAATGGTTCGGCAGCCGGGATTTGTCCGTTGCCGTCCAGGAAGGAGATTTGGGTGATGCGAGCACTATAAATATTCAAGGTGCACACCCAGTGACGGCGGATAAGATGAGAGATCGGAGGAAGCCTAGTAGTCCGGTTCCTAGCTCGTCCAGGTCCATCCGGGCTGCGAGCGAGAGAGGCCCCTCTCTCGTACAACAACATCTGGGACCAGGCTTCCTCATCCTCTCAGCAGCGCACACGACCGCGCCTTGGCTACGTGACCGCGGATATCCAGCCAGCTTCGCCTATCAGGGATTCCACGGCGACCAGGTCACGCCATCCGGTAGCCAGGGACAAGAGGCCTGTAGACTCCGGACGTTCGCATAAGAGAAGTATGCAGGAGTCAGTTTACACGGAGCTTCCAGCGGCTAAGCAGCGTAAGACCGCTACTCCGCAGGCCTCGGTGACGGACGTGCTAGCCCAGATAGCACAAATTATTGCAGCATCCCAGCAAACGACAGAATCTATATCGGATCAAGAATTATCCGACGACGCTGGGTCGGTACGCTCCGCCGAAGCATCGGGTGCGGACGACCGAGAACATCATGAGGTCCGACAGGATGGCGAAAGGGATACCGAGGATTTGGAGCTATCCCTTTCGGAACAACATAAAGCTGCCGTAGATTTCATCCGGCATTACCTTCCGCAAGTTGTTCCGTCGGGCCAGACTGCTGCGATGCCGGATAAGAGACTGATAGCGTCATTGGACACAGAATTCTTTGAGCGGTTCAGAGACATCGTCCCTGAGTTTCCGACACAGTCCAATAATGTCACAAGAACATTCGAATTATTGAACGACGCTATCTATAAGCTTGCTTCCAAAACAGGCAAGGCTGGTTTCTTGTCCGCTAATGCTCTCAATCTGCCTTTCATCAATTCAAGGAATAAATTCGAAACGGCAGGACAGGGCATACCTAGAGTTCCTCTGCGTCTAGATGACGAGGCGGAAGACTTGGAATTGTCATTACCGCCGTCTATGTCTATTCCAACCGTGACGTTGGAAACGACAATAACGTCTAACGGAGCAAGCTTAGACGCTTTATCATACGCAGACCACCTTACAAAGGTGTTATCATTGCGTCGTCAAGGGAAAGAATTCCAGGATATACAATTCTCATTAAGACTTCTTTCAAGGGCAGTAGCTTATTCCACGTATAACTCCGCCCCTTCAGTGGCAAACCTGGAGTTGGTTAGACATGACGCAGCCCTAGCTACATCCACGCGGGTGGATAGTAAGGTGAAGAACTCTCTCAGAGTCGCTTCGGTCTCCGGAGAGCTTCTCTTTGACGGCAAGCTTTCAGCAATCTATGATAAGATAACTAAGAAAGCTTCGGATTCTCTGCTTTTTAAATCCGCTTCTAAAAAGTCGGATACAGCAGATAAGAGTAAGACAGGCACTTCTGGGACAAAGTACGCCCAAGAGAAGCTCCTATAGAGGTTCTTTTACGTCCTCTAGGTCTTATTCTAGAGACCGTCAAGGCAGCGACTCACGTATGGGACGTTATTCGGGCCGAGACAACCGGTCTGACGTCCCGAGGTCAACGGGACGAGGTGCGGGTCGTGGAGGACGTAGTTTCTCCTTCCGCAGGCCTCTCAGGTCCAGGAGGTGATGGTTTGAACCTCTATCGTGTTCCGGTTGGCGGAAGGTTATCGAGTTTTACAGACGAGTGGGCGTCGATTACGGACGACCCCTGGGTCCAAGGGGTAATTTTGGAAGGACTAAGAATATCCTTCAAACGAAAGCCTCCATTAACTCGAAGTCCAAAATGGACTCAGCTTCCGTCAAATCCGCAGAAAAGAGACGCTCTTTTATCGGAAGTACAGTCTCTTTTGATGAAGAACGAGGTAGAGGTCGTGGAAGACCAGGAATCACCGAGTTTCTACAGCCATCTGTTTCTGGTTCCGAAACCAGACGGCTCGTTCCGTCCAGTCATAGATTTGAGCTGGATAAACAAGCTGATCATCGCTCTGAAGTTCTATATGGAGACGATTCGATCGGTCAGAGCGAGTAGTCGGGTGAACGACTGTGCTACAAGCATAGATCTCAAAGATGCGTACTTTCACGTCATGGTACATCTGACATTCAGAAAGTATCTACGCTTTGCAGTCCTAGGAGTTGTATATCAATTCCGGGCGATGTGCTTCGGATTGAACCTAGCGCCCTGGGCTTTCACTCGAATAATGAACTTGGTAATGATACATTTCCGAGCTCATTCGTCTGCGGTAACGTCGGCCTACCTGGACGGCATTCTTCAGAGGTTCGGCAACGAGTTAACGCTTCAGAACGATGTGCAGAATCTGCTTCTATTACTCCGACGTCTCGGTTTTATTATAAATGAGGAGAAGTCGGATCTGGTGCCGTCCAAGTCATCTGGGAATGAGCTTCGAGACGCACAACAATCTCGTTCGTCTGCCATTAACCAGAGCGAAGTTAATCAGTTGTTACGCTCGCTATTGTCTTCACGCAGACAAAGTCACAGCGAGGGAGTTCATGAGACTGATAGGTCTGGGTCTGTGCGGAGCCGCTGCGGATCTCATTCCGATGGGGCGGTTGCGCACTCATCCCCTCCAAATTTTCTTGACTCAGAATTGGAGGGTGAAGATTCATTCGCTCGATATAGACGTTCTCTTGTCAGATCAAGTGAAACAAGAGATTCAGACTTGGGCAAACATTCAGTGGTTGACTCAGGGAGTTCCACTGCAGTTGCCGGATCCGGGTTTTACGATTATGACGGATGCCAGTCAAACAGGTTGGGGTGCAACATCGATCCCAATGGATTCAAAGTGCCAGGGTCTTTGGGATCCGCAGTTTCTAAGCAAGCACATAAACATCAAGGAAATGATATCAATTTGGCTTGCATTACGTCATTGGATGAACATTATTCAGAAAGCTCATGTCCAAATCCTGTCCAACAATACGACAGTAGTGGCGTATATCCGGAACCAGGGAGGCACTCATTCCGTTCCGTTCTGTTTGTTCTAGAATACCATGTTCTACTTTCGGTCCGTCATATACCGGGTCGTCTGAATGTACTAGCAGACTCCCTTTCACGGAAGGGTCGCTTGTTGCCGTCAGAATGGACTCTCAACAAACAGGTATTCAATCAGATTTGCTACCAATGGGAACGGCCAATGATCGACTTATTTGCGACACATCTCAACAATCAATTGCAGACGTATGTGTCACCATGTCCGGATACCCGAGCATATGCAGTAGACGCTCTGTCGATCTCGTGGGACGGAATGATAGGATATGCGTATCCTCCAGCGCCGTTAATTCAGCAAGTATTGCTAAAGATAAAACATTCTCAATGCAAAATTCTGTTGGTAGCATCTCTGTCTCCACAGAGACCGTGGATAAATCTACTCAGGTGTCTGCTGTGGGACCTACCGCGAAAGCTTCCTCCACGAGAGGATCTTCTTTCGCAGGGGAAATCACGTCAACTTCATCACAACCCGCAAGGTCTCAACCTTCACGTATTTCCGTTGTGCGGTCCTTCTTGCATGGCAAGCATTTTACAGGACGAGCAGTGGACGCGATTTCTAACTGTAGGAGGACCTCCTCTTCACTAAACTATGCGGCTAAGTGGAAGGTCTTTCGTCGTTGGTGTAGGGATCATTCTGTTGATATTTTTGATCCCTCCATACCAGACATTGCAAACTTTCTTGTATACTTGTTTGACGAGATGAAACTGCAGCCTGTTACTATTAAAGGTTATAGGTCTATGTTATCTGATACCTATGCACTCCATAATAGTTTACAAATTGGATCTAATATCTCTTTATCTAAATTAGTTAGAAACTTCTCGATAAATAGACCCAGAACTCTTAGATTAATTCCTAAATGGAATTTAGCTTGGGTTCTTCTTAAACTGAAAGAAAAGCCATTTGAGCCTCTTGGGACAGTAGATTTCAAATTCTTGTCTTATAAGACAGCTTTTCTCTTAGCTTTCTCTTCTGCTAGAAGAGTCAGTGAGCTTCATGCACTATCGGTGGATGATTCTCACTATCGTAGTGTCGGGAACACTATTACCTTTACTACTAATGTTGGATTTTTAGCTAAGAATCAGGCTCCTAATAAATATCCGGAACCTATTGTTATTAAGGCCCTTCCGTCTTCAGACAGGCGTAGGCCTTTACTCTGTCCTGTTAGAGCTTTACGTATTTATAAACAAAGATCTCAGTTTATCAGAAAGGGACGAAAACGCTTCTTTCTGTCTCTGATGCCTAATAGAAAGGACATTTCGGTCCATTCTATTGCTAGATGGATTCAATTAACTATCCGTACTGCTTATGATAATCTATCTTCTTCTCAGCAGTCTGTGCTTAAGATTTCGGCTCATGAAGTAAGAGCTCTTTCTACATCTTGGGCTTACGCAAATAGTGTTGCTATTACAGATTTAATGAAGGCTGCTTATTGGTCTCAGCCATCCACATTCACAAATTTTTATCTCAGAAATATTGAGTCCATTTCTGGAGACCTGCATTGTTTAGGTCCGTTATCTGTTGCTCAGAATGTCGTCCACTAAACAGTTGCAACTATAGTTATGCAGGCTTTCTGTTCCGGCAGTGACTCCGTCCTGCTGCCCTCTTCGCTCTGGGCTATTTGACCCAGGGCAAGGGGAAGGGGGGGGGGGGAGGGGAGGGTGTTCCCTTAGGTCACCTGCTTTATAGTGAAAAGCAAGGGGATTTCTCCTCCGGAGTCAGTAATTCTGAGTCGTTACCAGGATGGTTTTAAAGTGTAATATTAATGTTAAAAATTCATTCATGTCATATTTTTAAAGTGTAGCTCGGTGTGAAGCATTTGTATATGTCAAGTGTCAAATGGGCGTTAATATACAATCCTCGGACACTTTTCAAAGAATAAAAAGAGTCTCAATTCTCTGGACTAACTTTATTTATTGGCTTACTTTAAAAATAATTAGTATAAGGGGTTATACTGGATGTTAATAAAGAACATGAATGTTATTATGCTCAATTATGGAGGGTGTTGTATCTTTCTAATTTATCATAAAATAAGAAAGATACATGTAAAGCCTAACACTCCTTTTCTCCTTGAGGGGTTGACTCTATTTATATAGTTGAGCTTATTGGATTTTCCTCTATGTCCTAGGCCCTCCAGCCTTTTTACTATTCAGCTATGTCTGGGTCATTGGTACAGTATAAAAATGTTAAAAAATTTATAGTAATTTATATATTTTTTATACTTACCAATGACCCAGACGGGGATGGCCCTCCCAGGAGTTGGGAACTCATACCTCCCCGCTGAGTACATAGCGCTGACCAGGCACTGCTTGTAAGAATGATAATTGGCGCCAATTTCGGGACGTCCTTGACACTGCACATGCGCAGTGAGGGCAAAGTATGGAGGACCTTCAGGACATGATTTCTTTTGGTTTTAGATGCAAATTTTGGGGATTGGGGGGCAAAATTTGTGTTTGGCCCTAGAATTTTAAAAGTTAGCACCAGCTATGTCTGGGTCATTGGTAAGTATAAAAAATATATAAATTACTATAAATTTTTTAACATTTTTAAGTTGCCACAATGTGTACCCTGTGGAAAAATTCTATCAGTAAATCTTCATGAACCTGAATTTCTTAACAACCTACCTTACAATTGTTTACAACAGGCTTTCACTACAGTGGAAGTCCCTAACTTGGAAAAATACTCTCTATGTTCTTCTTTCCCAAGCGATTTGGGAAAGAAAAGTGGTGCAAAACCACCAAGATAAAATAAGAGTAAATGCTCAGTTTATCTATTTGACAAGATACCATGAGGTCAAACAAGATATAATAGAGTAGAAATTTTTGTAAGTATGGAAAATTTGTGATTTGTTTTGCTGTACATGTACATGAGTGTAGGCTACCACCAGTATGTTGTGGCTTTTATATTTCATACATGTATATGTTTTACGTTCATCAATATAAGTCGACATTAACCCTTGAACAGAGTTTTTCAATGCAATGTTAGACATTTTGTTAAGTGCAGAATTGCTTATGTCATAGCCCAAGGTATGCCAGACTACTTTAGGTGAGAGCGAACCTGATGTGCTTGATTTGTAATAAGCTTAGGTTTATTGCATGGCATGCGTTGGTAAGCTGATGGGGGTTGACACTCCCTTCTTGTCTATTTGACACAGTACCATGAGGTCAAACATGATATAATAGAGTAAATGCTCAGTTTATCTATTTATCAAACTGGATATGAATTAACTTCCTCGTCGCAATCTGGGAAGTGCTAAACCAGCACTGTTTTACTGGTAAAATAGGCCCCAGTCACCAACACTTGGAGAGGAAGTTCTCTAAAATGGGCAACTGATTGACTAAACTGAGCTTTATCTCCATGTTGCATTCACGATTTGTCATTGGGCAAGAACATGTGACATTAAACACCAATAAATAAATCGGTATTGAATTGGCTGGATTCCTTTGTTATTATGAAGCAGTATATTGGTGATTACATGTGTGCAAATCTATGTCTATATTGGTGATCATGATATAGCCATAGGATGCTTGATGTCACCTTAAGCACCAATGAATAAATACATGTATGTCTATATTGGATGGTTGGATGGTTATGATATAGCCATAGAATGCTGGAAGTGAACATAAGCACCAATAAATACATGTATGTCTATATTGGATGGCCATGATATAGCCATAGAATGCTGGGTCTGACCTTAAGCACCAATAAATGAATATGTTTATATTGGATGGTCATGATATAACCATAGAATGCTGGATGTGACCTTAAACACCAATAAAAATATATCTATATTGGATGGTCATGATATAGCCATAGAATGCTGGATATGACCTTAAGCACCAATGAATGAATATGTCTATATTTGATGGTCATGATATTATAGCCATAGAATGCTGGATGTGACCTTAAGCACCAATAAAAATATATCTATATTGGATGGTCATGATATAACCATAGAATGCTGGATGTGACCTTAAGCACCAATAAAAATATATCTATATTGGATGGTCATGATATAGCCATAGAATGCTGGATGTGACCTTAAGCACCAATAAATGAATATGTCTATATTTGATGGTCATGATATAGCCATAGAATGCTGGATGTGACCTTAAGCACCTATAAAAATATATCTATATTGGATGGTCATGATATAACCATAGAATGCTGGATGTGACCTTGAGCACCAATAAAATAATATGTCTATATTTGATGGTCATGATATAGCCATAGAATGCAGGATGTGACCTTAAGCACCAGTAAATAATTATGTCTGTATTGGAGGGACGAGAGACCTAAAGCAGTGGAATTATGCATGAAGACAAACCATCGCAATCATCAAAGGCTTGCTCTGCAGGGATTCTTATGGGTGTCTTCAGGGGCCGAATATGGAACTCATTGGCATTTTGGCATGTTTTTTTTATAATTCAAACCATAAATTTCCCAATCTCAGTCCTCATTCAAATATAAATTTAATTCCTCTTATCTATTGAAGGCCTAATTTTGACTTTAATCACCTTTTAAAAACTGCAACAAAACAGGTGCCTCAACAGGCAGTTTTTAGATTCATTTGTAAGTTTCATTCCAAGAACCTTGTCAGTTGTTTTTAGGCATGTCTTTGCTAACTATATATGCAGCCAAAACTTGCCTAGATACTACTGCTAAGCCACAGGATGTAAACTGTCAAAGAAGTGTAGCAAAATGCTTAAATATCTTCATCATTCGATAAACAATTTATTTAATAGAGATTACAAAGACTGATCATTATTTAATGCGACTGTTTGTCATAAAACTTACTACATGTACTGTACATGTAGCTTCTGCATTAATACTCTCAGCTCAACATAAAGGTAACATTTCTAATTTTTTGTGTGTTTCTTCCAAACAAATTCCGAAGTGCATGGGCCCCAGACCTTTTCCCAAAGAGGGCAGAAGAATCCATGGCATGTTAATCTCACATGTGAGAATCAGAGTTTCTACCTCCTACTTTCTCGACAAAATTGTCACTAAAATATAAGGTTTTTCATTAAGAAAGAGGTGCCTGATATTAATGTGGGAAAAAATGAAAATTATTTTTGATCTTTGCACTAATATTGTGTGGGTGCTGGGGGAGAAGAGGAGGTATATGATGTGTCGGTGTTGGGGGAGAGTAGGAGGTATATGATGTCCTTTTGGAACTCTGCATCCATCATGCTTTGATGTGCACCTTTGACATGCTTTAACATATGTATACTTTCCAGCCTGCAAATTTCTTATTCTTAATGTGAAAAGGGTATTGAAGGATGGAAAGTGAATTCAGTAGCAAGCTAAAGCTCACGTTAGCTTTATCGACACATTAACTTTTATAGAATCTATCCATTGATTTATTGTAAAATAGATTCATGACATGAGCGGCTTCTACTTGAGAACCCTGAAGGTGGAGTAGTGCTAGTTTGCAGTGATAGGCTTTCTGCTTAAGGTAAAGTTAAAAATGGTAATCAGTGCAAACTAAAGTGAACAGCAATGGTATAAATGATTGGTCAAATCTAATTTAATATTGTTATGGTATATCATACAGTACGTGGAGAGTGTATTGTCACTAAATCACCCTCAGAGTGGAGATTCCACCCAAGCAATTTATTTATTGGTGTTGAAGGTCACACACTTATGCACAATGGCTAATCATGACCGTGGCAATTGTACGGGTGGAGGAAGCCAGAGTACCTGGAGAGAACCACCGAGCAACGACGAGCAGCTGCCAGCTCACCAACATCGTAACTCCGCACTGCAGCACAGGCATGGTTAGATTGGTTGAAGACATGCGCACCATGCGTGCAGTACGCCTAAGTACATGGCGTCATTGGCTGAAACATTACTTATATTTTTTGTCTATATGTACAAAATTTGGATGTTATAGCTTGGGTGATAACTCCACTCCATGGGTGATTTAGTTACAATCCACTCTCCATATACTGTAGATCCTGAATGGGGCTGTATTGCGAATGGATAGAAATTTTTTGTTTGCTTTTGCGAGAACTTTGCACTAACCAAATCAAGCTCTCAGGACACCAGTCAAACTCTGTTCGGAATTTGATGTTGTTATGGGCCGTTTTGTTTATCTATTGTTTGTGAAAATTTGCGTGCCGACAACTGTCGATGTAATGTGATGTGCCTTTACTTACAGGGATACAGGTATTGTTTCCTGCTGCAGTTCTAGATATTGCAGTCTATAAGTTTAATTCCCCTTGAAAACATCAAGATATTAGGCCACTTTTTGTAAAATTGCATGTGTGCGGGCGTTTTTTTATTTTATTTTTTATTATTGTAATTATTTCTTTACCATTAAAAAGTTCATGTTCTTGGTTTGTTTTATGTTTTAGGCCTCATAACCTACAGAATAGCATGGGTAGTGGTGTATTACATCCCTTGAGTACAAGAAGGCTTTGCAATACTAAAGCATTGCAAAGCCTTCTTGCACTCAAGGGACAAATTTATTAACTTGGGTAAAATATCAGACATAAACCATTAGATTTTGATTTTTAGCTCAACTTTGGCGAAGCCAAATTTGAGCTTATGCCATGGCCAGTCGTCCGTCTGGCCATCTGTCCGTCAACAATTCAATACAGCTCGGGCTAGAGGCCGTGTTTATGAACCGATCTTTACGAAACTTCTTGGGTACCTTTGTTATGACCGTGGGACGAGAACGAGTGTTTTGGGGTTCGGTCCGAAATTCAAGATGGCAGTCAGCCACCATTTTGTATCGACGATGCAGAAATCTGTTTTTTGCACAGAACTTCCATATGAAAGCGCTGAGTTCAATATTTTTTTGTATGAATGTTTAGTACCATGGGATACATCACATATAATACAGGTTTTTTTCTTGTACGTAAATTATGCAAATTAGACTAACTTTGATGTATTTAGTGTTACTTTCAGCACTGTCAGTGGAAATGCCAATACAGCTCGGGCTAGAGGCCGCATTTATGAACCGATCTTTACGAAACTTCTTGGGTACCTTTGGTATCACTGTGGGACGAGAACGAGTGTTTTTGGGTGCGGTCCAAAATTTAAGATGGCCACTGGCAGCCATTTTGTTCAAAATTAGAGGCAATCAGATTTTTGCACAGAACTTCCACTTGAAAGCTCTGATTTGAATAATTTTTTGGGTGAATGTTTAGTACCATGGGATACATCACATATAATATGGGTTTTTTTCTTGTGCAATAAATTATGCAAATTAGATGAACTTTGATTTTTTCAGTGCTACTTACACACAGTAAGTACACATGTCAATACGGCTCCGGCTAGAGGCTGTATTTATCAACCGATCTTCACGAAACGTCTTGGGTACCTCTGCTATCACCTTGGGACGAGAACAAGTGTTTCTGAGTGCGGTCCGAAATTCAAGATGGTTGTCAGTGGCCATTTTGTACCGAAATTAGGTCTAATCAGTTTTTTGTACACAACTTCTATACGACTCAGGCTAGAGGCTGTATTTATGAACCGATCTTTACGAAACGTCTTGGGTACCTTTGTTATCACCGTGGGATGAGAACGGGTGTTTTTGTACCAAAATTAGTGCAATCAGTCTTTTGTACAGAACTTCTGTATGAAAGTTCTGTTTTGAATAATTTTGTGTATGAACGTTTAGTAAAATGGAATACATCACATACAGTACGGGTTTTTTTCTCGTACAGAAATTATGCAAATTAGATGAATTTTTATTTATTTAGTGCAACTTATACACAGTAAGTGCACATGTCAATATGGCTCAGGTTAGAGGCTGTATTTATCAACCGATCTTCACGAAACATCTTGGGTACCTCTGTTATCACCTTGGGACGAGAACGAGTGTTTCTGAGTGCGGTCCAAAATTCAAGATGGCTGCCAGTGGCCATTTTGTACCGAAATTAGGTCCAATCAGTTTTTTGTCACAACTTCTATACAGCTCGTATTTATGAACTGATCTTCACGAAACTTCTTGGGTACCTTTGTTTTCACCTTCGGACAGGAATGAGTGTGTTTTGGGGTGCCTTTGTTATCACTGTGCTATGAGAACAAATATTTTGGGGGGTCAGTCAGACCCACTCTGGGACTCAAAGATTTCTTTTCTAGTTTAGCTTCTGACTGTCACCCACCTTCACAATACTTTACCTATACATTTGTTACAGGCTACGGTCAGTATTTATGTACAGACCGTTACAATACTTTATATGTACCTTTGTTATCAGGTCATTACCTAGATGTTTGTCATTGCTGTGTCACATACTATACATGTACATGTCTTGACAAGTTGAGCTACAGTGTCATTGACACTTTCATTTTAAGTTTGGATTGGTTATAGAAAAAGAGCATGTGGCAGTCAAAACCATGCAGGAGGGCCTGAGAAACAGATTTTAATTTTTTTAAGGCCTTAACATAATTTATTGAACTATCCAATGTAATTATAACACTACTTCTCTGGGGAGTCTTCATTCCTGATTTTAGAGGGTTGTTCGGGGCGTGGTTGCTCAGTAGGTAGAGGTGCAGGCTGCAAGCTGAGAGGTCCTCAGTTCGAATCCCACCTGCGGCAACCGCGTTGTGTCCTTGGGCAAGACACTTCACCCCCATTGCCCATGTGGGGGCACGGTGACGCTGTGCACTAAAGGGTACTGCACATCGATGGTGCACCTGTCTTCAACCAATGCTAACCCTGCTTGTGTGGAGTTGGTATGTTGAGGAGCTGACAGTTGCTCGCCGTTGCTCGGGGGTTCTCTCCGGGTACTCCGGCTTCCTCCACCCATAAAACTGTCGAGGTCATGATTAGCCATTGTGCAGAAATATGTGACCTTAAACACCATTAAATAAATAAATAACTCCCAGACTTGATTTGAACAAACTTAAATCTGAGCTCCATAAGGATTCTGTATAACAAATATGAAAAGATTCTGCCTGGTGGATCTGAATTAGAACACTTTTAATAATATATTCATCATATTTCTTTGAATTAAAATTCAGGCCCCCATATGGAACTCAAATATGAACCCATAGACCAGATTCAAACAAACTTACATCTGACCTGCATAACCAATGCTAACCCTGCTTGTGTGGAGTTAGTATGTTGGGGAGCTGACAGTTTCTCGCCGTTGCTCGGTGGTTCTCTCCGGGTACTCCGGCTTCCTTCAACCGTAAAACTGTCGTGGTCATGATTAGCCATTGTGCAGAAATATGTGACCTTAAACACCAATAAATAATAATAATAATAATAAAGGTATTGTTCTCATAAAAAGGTGTTTATAACTTGGACAATAGAGATTTGAAGTATAGTCTGTACTATATTTCTGCGCTTGGATACATAAAATACCAAATAATATATGTATTTATTTATAAATGTCGTCCCTTCAGTGCAACAAGGCACCATCTTAGCACCTTGTTGTACTGAAGGGACGATTCATTGTGGACTTTAAAATTTTAAATAACGCAATTGTGAATTTAACCAATGCATTCCATTTATGACTGATGGGGCAAGATATTGCACTGTTGAAAATTTAAATTTTAGCTGTCATGTAAACAGATCTGTATAATGATTGTTCTGATTTGTGCTTGGAAGTTTATGGCTGCTAAGTAAGTCAGATGTCACATTTGTGATTGCCAGCTCATTACCAGTTATCACCGATTCGCAGTAAACATTGCTAACAAACAGAGGACCAACGACTGTGAAATTCTGTCACCAATACTAATACAGACTATAGCAGAGGTATGAAAATATTTTGCTCCAGTCTGCTGGCAAAGTGAGAATACACCATTTTAATGACATTAAAGTGTTGATCAAGTCACCTCCCGTTTGAGCATCATTTCAGGCTTTGATTAATAGTAAATGAATATGAAATTTTTGAAATTCATTTGTCTGGAGCATATCAGTTGGTCAGAAAAGTGAACCACAGGTTCTCTTTTCAAAGCCAAGTGAAATACTCCAGATGAGTGACTCAAAACGTAGATGATTACCCTATATGAGTACTGACCTGGTTCCAGGCCATACAGTAAAACCTGTCTTGAGAGACCACCTGTCTTGAGAGACCACATCTGCCAGGCACCGATTGGTTTTTCTCTATAATGAACCTGCTATGGGAGACCACCTGTCTTGAGAGACCACTGTGACCTGGTACCAACTTGTATTTTTCTGCCATAATGGACCTGTCTTGAGAGACCGCCCCTTTGAAGACTGAAACCATGCCAAAAACTTTTTAACCTGTTCTGGAATTGGAAAATCCATTGTGGTTATACTAGCATAATAAAAAGTATTAAAAGCTCTTAATTAGGTTTCTATTGGCTATTCAGTTACATAACTCATTAAAGATTGTGATGTTTTTATAAGACCCCTGTGAAAAGATTAGGATTATTGATGAATAAACAATTTCATACATACCTGAAATGTGACAGATAGGATTATAAAAATAAATTTGTGTTGAAAATCTTCAATGAAGATTTTCAACACTAATTCATTTTTATAATTTTTATAACAGTCCATTTCAGTTTGTTACAAAAACTTCATAAAAAAGAACAGCTACAAAGTAATTACAAAAATCCATTCTTCTCCATTTCTGAATTTTGTGGTTGGTTATTCACTGACTTGAGAAAACCTGAAACCTGTTATGAGAGACCACCTGTCTTGAGAGACCATTTTTGTGTGGCCCAAAGGGTGGTCTCTCAAGACAGGTTCTACTGTATCAATGTTGAGTTTCATACAAAATTTAAAAGTGAGACATATGTTTTGACTCTTGAGAACATCACTTTAACTGAGTATGATAATTTTAAAAGTGAGACATATTTTTTTTTACTTTGAGAACATTACACTTCATTCCTCATTGTAATGCTATTAAAATGTCGATCAAATCACGTCTCGTTTGAGCAGCATTTCAGGCAGTTGTAGATATTGCAGTCAGTAAGTTTAATTCCCCTTGAAAACATCAAGATATTAACATAATTTATTGAACTGTCCAATGTAATTATGAGCTATGGCTCTGGGTAGTCTTCATTCCTGATTTTAATGCCATTAAAATGTCGATCAAATCACCTCTCATTTGAGCAGCATTTCAGGCTTTGATTGATAGTAAATGAATATGAAATTTTTCAAATTCATTTGTCTGGAGCATATCAGGTGCCAGGCCATATCAATGTTGAATTTCATACAAAATTAGACTGGAGGCCTGAGAGCTTGTAACAAAGTATGAAAATTTTAACAGTGAGACTTCTATGTTCTTATTCTAAGAACATTATACCAGTTAACAAAGTGCAATAATTTTAAAAGTGAGACATATATGTTCTACATCGTACCGATGTTTCCAAATGAATGAGACAGGGAAAAAACCATTCGTCAGATAACAGAAAATTTTCAATTTTTAGTCGAGTTGTGACGAAGTCAAACTCGACTTATAGTTTGGTGAATGGCGGGCGGGCGGGCGGGCGGGTGGGTGGGCGGTCGTAAACAATTGGTTTCCGGATGATAACTTGATAGTGGTTCAACTCACATTCATTAAACTTCATACGTAGGTTGGTCTTGGTGGGAGGAAGAACCCTATTGATTTTGGACACGCTACGTCGAAGGTCAAGGTCACAGTGACCTTGAACGTAGTAAATCTTAAACAATTGGTTTCCGGATGATAACTTGATAATGGTTCAACTCACATTCATGAAACTTCATAGGTAGATTGGCCTTGGTGAGGGGAAGAACCCTATTGATTTTGGACTCGCTACGTCAAAGGTCAAGGTCATCGTGACCTTGAACATAGTAAATCGTAACAATTCCTTTCCGGATGATAACTTGATAGTAGTTCAACCTACATTCATGAAACTTCATAGGTGGGTTGGCCTTGATGCGAGGAAGAACTCTATTGATCTTGGACTCACCAGATCAAAGGTCAAGGTCACAGTGACCTTTAACATAGTATATCGCAACAATTGGTTTCCGGATGATAACTTGATAGTGGTTCAACCTAGAGTCATGAAACTTCATAGGTGTGTTGGCCTTGGTGCGAGGAAGAACCCTATTGATCTTGGACTCACCAGGTCAAAGGTCAAGGTCACAGTGACCTTGAACATAGTATATCGCAACAATTGGTTTCCGGATGATAACTTGATAGTGGTTCAACCTAGAGTCAGGAAACTTTACAGGCGTGTTGGCCTTGGTGCGAGGAAGAACCCCATTGATCTTGGACTCACCAGGTCAAAGGTCAAGGTCACAGTGACCTTGAACATAGTATATCGCAACAATTGGTTTCTGGATGAGAACTTGATAGTGGTTCAACCTAGAGTCATGAAACTTCATAGGTGTGTTGGCCTTGGTGCGAGGAACTGTTGTCACAACTCTACATTGGATCGGTGATCCTGAGCGGCATTTTTTTTACATAAAAGTTGAAGCCAATGACCACTCATTGGAATCAGCTCATTCCTGTGAGGTCATCACCCATGTTTTAGATGCAAAAATTGAAATTATAGTAAAATGGGAATGATGATTTTTAGCTCAACTTTTGCAAAGCCAAATTTGAGCTTATACCATGGCCAGTCGTCCGCCTGTCCGTCTGTCCATCAACAATTCAATACGGCTCGGGCTAGAGGCCGTATTTATGAACCGATCTTTACGAAACTTCTTGGGTACCTTTGTTATGACCGTGGGACGAGAATGAGTGTTTTGGGGTTCGATCTGAAATTCAAGTTGGCCGCTGGCGGCCATTTTGTACAGACTTAGGTGAAATCAGATTTTTGCGCAGAACTTCCATATGAAAGCGCTGATTTGAATACTTTTTTGTATGAATGTTTACTACCATGGGATACATCACATATAATACAGGTTTTTTTCTCGAACGTAAATTATGCAAATTAAATTAACTTTGATGTATTTAGTGCTGTTTTCAGCACTGTAAGTGCAAATGCCAATACGGCTCGGGCTAGAGGCCGTATTTATAAACCGATCTTTACGAAACTTCTTGGGTACCTTTGGTATTACCGTGGGACGAGAAAGACTCTTTTCGGGTGTGGCCCAAAATTCAAGATGCCCGATGGCAGCCATTTTGTACAAAATTAGGAGCAATCAGATTTTTGCACAGAACTTCCATATGAAAGCACTGATTGGAAAAATTTTTTGTGTGAATGTTTAGTACCATGGGATACATCACATATAATACAGGTTTTTTTCTCGTGCAGAAATTATGCAAATTAGATGAACTTTGATTTTTTCAGTGCTACTTACACACAGTAAGTACACATATCAATATGGCTCGGGCTAGAGGCTGTATTTATCAACCGATCTTCACGAAACTTCTTGGGTACCTCTGTTATCACCATGGGGCGAGAACGAGTGTTTCTGAGTGCGGTCCAAAATTCAAAATGGCTGGCAGTGGCCATTTTGCACTGAAATTAGGTCTAATCAGTTTTTTGTACACAACTTCTATACGGCTCAGGCTAGAGGCCGTATTTTTGAACTGATCTTTACGATACTTCTTGGGTACCTTTGTTATCACCATGGGATGAGAACGAGTGTTTTTGGGTGTGGTCCGAAATTCAAGATGGCCACCAGGAGCCATTTGTACCAAAATTAGTGCAATCAGTCTTTGTACAGAACTTCTGCATGAAAGTTCTGATTTGAATAAATTTTTGTATGAATCTTTAGTAAAATGGAATACATCACTAACAGTACAGGTTTTTTTCTCGTGCAGAAATTATGCAAATTAGATGAATTTTGATTTATTTAGTGCTACTTATACACTGTAAGTGCACATATCAATACGGCTCGGGCTAGAGGCTATATTTATGAACCGATCTTCATGAAACTTCTTGGGTACCTCTGTTATCACCTTGGGACGAGAACGAGTGTTTCTGAGTGCGGTCCAAAATTCAAGATGACTGCCAGTGGCCATTTTGTTCTGAAGTTAGGTCCAATCAGTTTTTTGTCACAACTTCTATACAGCTCGTATTTATGAACTGATCTTCACAAAACTTCTTGGGTACCTTTGGGACAGGAAAGAGTGTGTTTTGGGGTGCCTTTGTTATCATTGTGCTATGAGAACAAATATTTTGGGGTTCAGTCAGACCCACTCTGGGACTCAAAGACTTCTTTTCTAGTTTGGCATTTGATTGTCACCCACCTTTACAATACTTTACCTATACATTTGTTACAGGCTACGGTCAGTATTTATGTACAGACTGTTACAATACTTTATATGTACCTTTGTTATCAGGTCATTACCTAAATGTTTGTCATTTGCGGTGTCACATTCTATACATGTACATGTCTTGACAAGTTGAGCTACAGTGTTATTGACACTTTCATTGTGAATAGCACAGGCTGGTTGTGGTTGTTGTGAATAGCACAGGCTGGTTGTGGTTGATGTGAGTAGCACAGGGTGGTTGTGGTTGTGAATAGCACAGGCAGGTTGTGGTTGTTGTGAATAGCACAGCCTGGCTGTTGTGAATAGCACAGACTGGTTTTGGTCATTGTGAATAGTGCAGGCTGGTTGTGGTCATTGTGAATAGCACAGGCTGGTTGCTGGTTGTGGTTGTTGTGAAGAACACAGGCTGTTGTGGTTGTTGTGAATAGCACAGGTTAGTTGTGATTGTTGTGAATAGCACAGGCTGGTTGTGCTTGTTTTGAATAGTGCTGACTGGTTGTGGTCATTGTGAATAGCACAGGCTGGTTGTGGTTGTGAATAGTGCAGACTGGTTGTGGTCATTGTGAATAGCACATGCTGGTTGTGATTGTTGTGAATAGCACTGACTGGTTGTGGTCATTGTGAATAGCACAGGTTGGTTGTGGTTGTGAATAGCACAGGCTGGTTGTGGCCATTGTGAATAGCACAGGCTGGTTGTGGTCATTGTGAATAGCACAGACTGGTTGTGGTCATTGTGAATAGACAGGCTGGTTGTGGTTGTGAATAGCACAGGCTGGTTGTGGTCATTGTGAATAGCACAGGCTGGTTGTGAATAGCACAGTCCGGTTGTGGTCATTGTGAATAGCACAGGCTGGTTGTGGTCGTGAATAGCATAGGCCGGTTGTGATTGTTGTAAATATCACAGGTTGGTTGTGGTCATTGTGAATAGTGCAGGCTGGTTGTGGTTGTTGTGAATAGCACAGGCCAGCTGTGGTTGTTGTGAATAGCACAGGCTGGTTGTGTTCACTGTGAATAGCACAGGCTGGTTGTGGTTGTTGTGAATAGCACTGGCTGTTTGTGGTCGTTGTTCACAGAGTTAATAAACCCGCTGTATGGCCGTCTGTTGTAAATAGTGCAGGTTGTTTGTGGTTATTGTGCACAGGGTTAATAAAACCACAGATTGGCCTTCTGTTGTGAATAGTGCAGGTTGTTTGTGGTTATTGTACACAAAGTTAACTGCAGTATGGCCTTCTGTTGTGAATAGTGCAGGTTGTTTGTGGTCATTGTGCACAAAGTTAAGAAAACCACACTATGGCCTTCTGTCATTCAACTATGTTAAATTTTTATGTTTCTTTTTTTTTCAGTTAGATGGAAGACCACCTGTCCATCCAAGTAGTGAGAAATATTCTATAAATCGTTCTCAGCGAGAGATAACCGAAGAGAAACTCTATACGGATGACCAGTTTGTATTGACAAATCTAGATTCACTTCCAACTGGTGACAGGTTCTCACTAGAACAGAGTAATGTACTACCTAATGATAATGTCATTACAGGTGACAGGTTGTCACGAGAACAAAATAGTGTGCTACCTGGTGATAATGTCATTACACCGGAGACAGATTATCGACCGTTACTAGATTCATTAGGTTCAGATCTTGTGTCATTAGATGATTCTTCACTACCAACAGATTTCAATGGACTTCCTTTGACAACAATTAAACAACAACAGATTAGTCATGTTCTTGCCAAACTGTCGAGTGCTTTGAATATTCATGACACAAATAGTTTATTATCAACAGGTGGCAGTACTGTGAGTTCTGGTGAAGATCCTGATACACTGACTGCAAAATCAATAATTTTAAATCAATATTTGCAGACTGAGAAAAGTAACTGTGATATAGGAAGTAGTGAAGCTGGGGTTGATTGTGTTAATTCATGGAATATTGGTAGCAGTGTTACAGATAGTCAGGATACAGTTGTAGAAATACCAGCTGTGTCTAACATCAGAGATTCATCTAGTTCAGATGTCCAGTTTGTAACTAATTCTTCAGTATTGAGTAATGACAGTCAGAGATCAAGTAAATCATTGAGGAACACAGTTCATTTCTCCAAGTTAGTAACAGAAATAAACACAAGACAGTCAGTCGAAGATAATATAACATTTCGACAGCTGAAGGTGACACCAACAAACAGTCCAAGGATTTTTGGAGAACCTTCGTCTGATGAGAATGATATAAACGTTCTCTTGAGTACAGAATCGCATCAAAAAAACGTGTATGACTCTGGGTCTTTGTCGACAAGACCCAGAGTCCCACAATTGCACTTCAACACATCGACGCTTGGAGAAAGTTTATTAAGTCGAGTTGCATTAACTCCTGATACTCTATCTCCTTGCTTGTCACCAGTCGACAAATCTTTCCCAGTCAGTTATGATGATGTCTCCACAAATCAAAATGTCAGTGTGTCAGATGGTACTGACAAAATCATCTCCACTTATGATAATCCTCGCTTTGAAAGCAATCAAGAAGCTTATGAAAATATAAAGGGTCGTAAAGTTGGAGAAATTAATACACATCTGAACATTCCTCAAACTTATGAAAATAGTACAAACATTCCACAAATGGAAAAACAATGTGAGGCTTCACCCTTCACACTTCAAGAGACTAAACCAAATAAAAACGGTAAAAGTCTTCAAAGTAAATTCACTAGATCTACGGATATGACAAGAGAGAACATGTTAGGGGTATTAGCTTTAGGTAAAGCTTTGACAGAGGGTAATACATTAAATAACTCTGATAATGCTAGTACTGTCATTGAAGATAGTATACAGAGAATATTAGCTCTAGAGAACTCTATTAATACAATTGATGATGACACGCTTAGACAATATCAGGCTGCACTTGCTGAAACATTGGAATCACACTCCACAGTGTCCCCATCAAATGTGTCACCTGAAGATCCAAAAAGTATTTCTAACATTTGTGATACCAGAAGGGGAATATCTACTGTATCATGTGATATACGACCTGCTAGACGTGGATCATACAGTTTAGATGAACCCTCCCCAGTATTATTAAGATCACATGCTAAAACTATTGAAAGTGGTCAGCTACCCGACTCCACCACTGAATTAGTGCACAATCAAGGTAATAAAACTGATGGGGATATTATTAAACGTACTCTTAATGATGGAGATATTAAAAAAACTCTAAATTACGATGAAGAGGATAAATTTAATGAAGAAGCCACTTTTATAGGTACAGTAGTTAAGAAAAACAATCAAACTGAAAATGTCAGAAATGAAAAATTCAAGTGTTCTTTTAATTCTGAGGAAGATAAGAAAATTGGACAAGATGTGGAAGAGCAAAGATGTGTTGAGGTGAATGTGGATGAGGAAATGCAATGCAGTAAACAGGATCAATTAAACAGATATCTACAAGATCAATGCATACATAATACACAGTTATCTCCTGTTAATAATAAAATGACGGAGATTTCTTTAGCAGATAGCCTACAAGCCACTCATGATTACCTCTTATCTATACAAAATAATCCAGTTTTGTCCATAGAGGAAATGATGCAAATGCAAGCTCAGAAATTTGAAGAAATTAAACAAGAAATCATCGAACAGCAAAAATTGGAGTTAGAAGAGTTGTTTGTGAGACAAAGACGAGAACAATTATTGCTTCAAGAGGAAATAGAAAACCAACAGGTTAAAATTAAGCATCCATCATGTACTGCATCAGAGGCTTCACAGTCGCCATTAAATGTTTCCCCACAGAATGTTAAAGTGTCAAATCATTCATTGTTATCTGTTGACTCTCCATCATCTCCCAGACTACCTGGCCCTGTCAAACATTCTCCAGTCAAGAAATATACCTATCACAGAAAGAATACAAGAATTGTAGTTCCCCAGGAGGTAAGTAAATATACGGTCAGTTTTGTATCAATGGTGTTACAGCATTAACAGCAGTCATCTGTTTATTATTTGATGGTGTTTGGGTTAACTCTTAACCTGCTGAGTAATTTTGAAATATTTTTCATTAAATCTAGGCATGGCTGCTGTAGTGCAGCCATGACTAGATTTGATGGAAAGTTAATGAAAATTTTACACAAGAAATCTTTGGTTAAAAAGTCTATACAACAGAGTAAAAATTTGGTTAAATATCCTGAAATTTTATTTTAAAATCAAGTGATTTTCCTGTCCTGGGCAGGAGTATCTGCCAGCAGCAGGCAAGGAGTTAATGATTTGCTTGTTAAATGAGTTATAGAGTTAAAGGCTGTCATCTTTTTATTATTTGATGAAGTTTGGGTAAATGAATTGCCTGTAGTGATGAACCGATTATATAAACTGGGCATGAACCAATTATCGTTTTTTTTTTATGAAACCTGCCGATTCAGATGATTTGGATGGGGCACAGAAAAAAATCTGTTGTTGCTTATCTACCACTATTTTTCGTTTATAAATCACCAGTTAGGAAAGTTTAATAGCACATAAGTTCTCAAACTATGCTTTCACTTTCATGGTGGGTAATATTAGCCAAAATAATATTTGCATTTTTTTTTTTAAAGTAGATCGTGGTTTACGATACGATCATATGATATTGTTCTTTTGTGAAGGTTGTGTTTATTCTGGTAAATAGTTTTAATACAGTTTTGTGTGTGAATACAATATACTTGATTGTATTAACCAGAAATATACTGGGCAAAAATACTTTGGGTTTCAATTTAATCAGACCTTTAGATCAGTCTAATTTGGGCACAATTGTAAATATGGATGTGGCCTACATGGTTGGAGAAAAAGCACAGGTATTTTCTTCTACTTGGAATCTATTTTAGGTTTTAGGTCCCCCATCTTTAAATGCTAGTTTACAACCCCTTGAGACAGGTCTACACCATTATCACTGGTTCCCTCCTACCACCCTTTGACGTAAGTTTACTCGACTAACTCGAGAAGGCTTCTTAGTTTCCCAGTGTTGAGCCAAAAGTCTCTCGTTGAATGTAAATACACATGGCATTTACTGAGAAATGCCACAAACATGAATATAATAGATCACAAGCTTCAAGTGCATGATCATAGAGAAAATCGCCACAGAAAACCAATCGGCGTCAACAGTGACATTGTCGTATATGACACTGTCGATGCCATTTGCTTTTCTTTGACAAACTCTGAGGGTTTTTAAAAAAAAAATATTATCTGTTGCATTGTTTGCTTCAAAGGCAAGCTCTAAGCTATATTGCGAGCATCAGGGAAAACTGGCCAAACCATATATTGCCGAAACACTGCAAAAGTTTGAAAAAAGTTTCAAACTCCGCATAATTTATGTGCAGTTATCTTATTTGGGCACAGCGTTTACCGTCTTTAGTTGGGAAGAATTTAAAGACCTGCATGGTTTACTGATTGATAGGCATGGGCATATCAGAATTTAATGTTCCCTCGATGTGTTTCTCCAATATTTACTCTGCAGTCAGCATTGGAGAGAAACATCAAGGGAGGTAACTGAATTAAAAAATGAACTTGACAAACTGAAAACGTGGTTGTGACAGCCATACAACATACATGTTGTGTAACAATCATCTGTCATTGAAAACAAGATTGTTTTTAGCTTAACTTGACAAAGTCAAGATAAGCTATTGTCATCACGTTTGTGGAAGTCTTAATCTGTTCACATTTTATTTAGCACAGGCTACACTCTCTACATGTAGGTTTGATTGGTCAACCCCAAAACCTTCAGCACAGTCTACAGGTCGTAGTTATGAAGGGATTTCATTGTAACCTGGTAGGATGACTCCACATAATGTCCAGATGAGAACATTCTGATTTGGTCAGGTTCAGTTAACCGTGATGGTCGCAGGTGCACGTTACCTAGATTTCTTTAGCACAGTCTGCGGGTTGCATTTATGAAGGGGTTTTGCTGTAAATTGGTAGGATGACTCGGTATAATGTCTCGATGAGAACGTCCTATTTTGTCCATGATTGGTCAACTGAGATGGCAGCACAGGCACATGACCTAGATTTATTTAGCATAGTCTACAGTTCATATTTATGAAGCGATTTCAGTGTAACTTGGTAGGATAACTCAGTATGATTTCTGGATGAGACTCCTATTTGGTCACAATCAGTCAGCCTTTACCACCGCTCAGGCACGTGACCTAGATTCCTTTAGCACTGTCTACAGGTTGTTTATATGAAGGGATTTCATTCTAACTTGGTGGGATAACTTGGTATGATATCCAGATGAGACTGTCATATAATTTGGTCACGATTGGTCAACTGTGACCTCCGGACCTGGACATGACCTAGATTTGTTTAGCAAAGTCTATGAGTCATATTTATGAATGGATTTCATTGTAACTTGGTTGGATGACTCATTTTGGAATGATTTTACTGTAACTTGGTAACTTTTGTTGACATACGTTAACTGTGAGGGCCACATCAACCCGGCCTCGATTCTTTAGCACAGTCTACTCCTCAAATTATTCTTGTTGAAAACATAGCATGCTACAGAATTTAACATATACTCAATTATCACAATTCTTGTCTTGTAATGTCTGCATCATGAAATACTACAGACTACCGGTTGAAAGCATTGTATTTATTGGTTAACGATATGTACTAGGGCTGCACGGTATATCGATAAACCGATATATACCGGTATTCAAACCAGTATCGATTGAATACCGGTGTAATTACAAAAATATTGGTTTATCGTCATTATTTATTTACCCACAATTTAATTTTTAAGATGCCTTGAGTTTTCTAACTGTAGCCCCGAATGAAAAATATTATCTTGTTATCCAAGGAATCGTCTGCTTGTGCCCTCGTAATATACAAATTCTGCAGCTGAAAAAATAATTTTCAAAAATTTCAACAAAACTATATCATTTGACCCCCTCATTGGAACGAGCCCGTTGAGCTCGTTCCAGTGAGCGGTCACATGATATAGTTTTGTTGAAATCTTTGGGGAAAATCTGATAAATTAATTTTGAAAATAATAAATTTTGATATCGTCTGTGTTGGGGAAAGGTGTTTCGAACCGCATCACCAAGGCATGCTAATTCGTTCCGACTGTGATGCCTTGAGTCTTGATTGTGGTACTTGTGTTCATATATCTGAACAGTTTTTGATATACCGATTTACCCCGGTATTGTTTTGAATACCGATACCGGTGAACTTAGTGCATTTCAGGCAAATTTCTTTAAAAATCTTCTCAAGATCCAGCAGGCAGAATCTTTTGATATTGGGTATGCAGCATGCTTAGGGGGGGAGATTCAAGTTTGTTCAAGCCATGTCCCTTGATCCATATTTGGGCTCACTGTGGGAGCCTGAATGATAAATTAGTTCAAAATGAGGAATTTTCTTTAAAAATCTTCTTCAGATCCAGCAGTCGGAATGTGTTGATATTTGGTATGCTGCATCCTTAAGGGGGGGAGATTCAAGTTGATATTTGGCATGCAGCATCCCTAGGGGGGTGAGATTCAAGTTTGTTCAAGCCAACTCCCTGGATTCATATTTGGGCTCACTGTGGGAGCCCGAATGATAACTTAGTTCAAAATAAGGAATTTTCTTTAAAAATCTTTTGATATTGGGTATGTAGCATGCTTAGGGGGGTGAGATTCAAGTTTGTTCAAGCCAAGTCCCTGGGTTCATATTTGGGCTCACTGTGGGTTCATATGTGGGCTCAGTATAGGAGCCCAAATTTGAACTTAGTGCATTTCAGGCAAATTTCTTTAAAAATCTTCTTCTCAAGATCCAGCAGGCAGAATCTTTTGATATTGGTATGCAGCATGCTTAGGGGGGGGGGGGGGGGGGGGAGGGATTCAAGTTTGTTCAAGCCATGTCCCTTGATCCATATTTGGGCTCACTGTGGGAGCCTGAATGATAACTTAGTTCAAAATGAGGAATTTTCTTTAAAAATCTTCTTCAGATCCAGCAGTCGGAATGTGTTGATATTTGGTATGCTGCATCCTTAAGGGGGGAGATTCAAGTTGATATTTGGCATGCAGTATCCCTTGCGGGGTGAGATTCAAGTTTGTTCAAGCCAACTCCCTGGGTTCATATTTGGGCTCACTGTGGGAGCCCGAATGATAACTTAGTTCAAAATGAGGAATTTTCTTTAAAAATCTTCTTCTTCAGATCCAGCAGATGAATGCTTTTGATATTTGGTATGCCGCATCCTTAGAGGGGTAAGATTCAAGTTTGTTCAAGTCATGTCCATAGTTCCATAAAATTTTTCTCTCATGACTTCATTCCTTTGTAGTGTTGATGAACCATGTCGAACTGAATGTGACCCCAAATACTTCTTTGAACCACTTTGTTTGAATCACTTTGCCCGGTGAGCGATTAAGGCCCCTTGGGGCCTCTTGTTTTTAGATCCACTGGTCAGAATCTTTGAATGTTTGGTATAAGCTTTTCTTAGGAGGAGCAGATGCAACTTGTTGAAATCAATTCTTTGGGTTGATATTTAGGCTACCATGTCAGGTGAACTCCCTCAGACCCCCTGGGGCCTCTTGTTATTTGAAGGAGTTTGGGCTTGGGTTTAAAAGTTATCATCTGTTTATTACTTGAAGGAGTTGGGTTAATGATTTGCTTGTTATATGAGTTATAGAGTTAAAAGCAGCCACCTATTTATTACAGGCATTTGATCCTTCAATGAAGAAATACTTTGATAGAGTTTCTGCTGCAGTAAAAGGTTATCTGGTGAGAAGGTTAATTAAAACCGAGAGAGTACAGGAAATTATTAAAACCATTGCAGTAAGTCTGTATTTATTAAATATAACTTATCTGTTGACTTAGAGGAGTATGATAATTTATTAAAACCACTGCTGTATCTTAAAGTCTATTTTTAGCTTAACTTGACAAAGTCAAGATAAGCTATTGCCATCATGCATGCGGAAGTCTGTTAGTCTGTGAGTCTGTTCACATTTTCCTTTAGCACAGGCTACAACCTGCAGTTCTTGTCTGATCATCAGGAAAAGGTTTGGGGTCATGTCTAGATGAGAACGTCCCCTTTTGGTCGCGATCGGTCAACCAGTATGGCTGCCCGAGCCCAAAACCCGAAAACCTTTAGCACAGTCTACAGGTCATATTTATTGAGGAATTCATTGTAACTTGGTGGGTTGATTTCATATAATGGCTAGATGAGAAAGTCCCCTTTTGGACGTGATTGGGCAAACATGACGGCTACAGGGGCCCGAAGCCCAAAAACCTTTAGAACAGTCTAAAGGTCATAATTATGAAGGGATTTCATTGTAGCTTGGTAGGATGACTCCAAATAATGTCTAGATGAGAACGTCCCCTTTGGGTCGCGATCATTCAGCCTTGATGGTTGTATTTATGGAAGGATTTCATTGTAACTTTTTGTAACCTTTTGCACAGTCTACAGGTCATATTTATGAAGGGATTTCATTGTAACTGGGTAGGATGACTCCAAATAATGTCTAGATGAAAATGTCTATTTTGATCGCGATCATTCAGCCTTGATGGGTGCCCGAGCCTAAAAACCATTAGAATAGGCAAAAGGTCATATTTGTGGAAGGATTTCATTGTAACCTGTTAGGTTGACTGCATATAATGCCTAGATGATGACATCCCCTTTTGGTCGTGATTGGTCAACTGTAATGGCTATAGGTGCCCAAAGCCCAAAAACCTTGAGCACAGTCTACAGGTCATATTTATGAAGGGATTTCATTGTAACTTCGTAGGATCACTCCAGATGATGCCCAGATGAAATTGTCCCCTTTGGTTGCGATCATTCAACCATGATGGCTGCCCGATCCCGAAGCCCGAAAACCTTTAGCACAATCTACAGGTCGTATTTATGAAGGGATTTCATTGTAACTTGGTAGGTTAACTTCATATAATGTCTAGATGAGAACGTCCCTTTTTGGACATGATTGGGCAACTGTGACGGCTACAGGGGCCTGAAGCCCGCAAACCTTTAGAACAGTCCACAGGTCATAATTATGTGTAGCTTGGTAGGATGACTCCAAATAATGTCTAGATGAGAACATCACCTTTTGGTCGCGATCATTCAGCCTTTATGGCTGCCCGGGCCCAAAGATCTTTAGCATAGTTTGTAGGTCATATTTATGGAAGGATTTCATTGTAACTTGTTAGGTTGACTCCATATAATGCCTAGATGATGACATCCCCTTTTGGTCGTGATTGGTCAACTGTGATGGCTACAGATGCCCAAAGCCCGAAAATCTTGAGCACAGTCTACAGGTCACATTTATGAAGGGATTTCATTGTAACTTCGTAGGATCACTCCAGATGATGCCCAGATGGGAATGTCCCCTTTTGGTTGCGATCATTCAACCATTATGGCTGCCCGAGCCCGAAGCCCAAATACCTTTAGCACAGTCTACAGGTCATATTTATGAAGGGATTTCATTGTAACTTGGTAGGTTTGACTTCATGTAATGTCTAGATGAGAACATCCTCTTTTGGACCAGATTGGGCAACTGTGACAGCTACAGGGGCCCGAAGCCCGAAAACCTTTAGAACAGTCTGAAGGTCATAATTGTGAAGGGATTTCATTGTAGCTTGGTAGGATAACTCCAAATAATGTCTAGATGAGAACGTCCCCTTTGGGTCACGATCATTCAGCCTTGATGGCTGCCCAAGCCCAAAAACCTTTAGCATAGTCTATAGGTTGTATTTATGGAAGGATTTCATTGTAACTTGTTAGGTTGACTCCATATAATGCCTAGATGATGAAATCCCCTTTTGGTCGTGATTGGTCAACTGTGATGGCTATAGGTACCCGAAGCCCGAAAACCTTGAGCACAGTCTACAGGTCATATTTATGAAGGGATTTCATTGTAACTTCGTAGAATCACTCCAGATGATGCCCGGATGAGATTGTCCCCCTTGGTTGCGATCATTCAACCATGATGGCTGCCCGAGCCCGAAGCCCAAAAACCTTTAGCACAGTCTGCAGGTCATATTTATGAAGGGATTTCATTGTAACTTGGTAGGTTGACTTCATATAATGTCTAGATGGGAATGTCCCCTTTTGGACATGTTTGGGCAACTGTGATGGCTACAGGGGCCCGAAGCCCGAAAACCTTGAGAACAGTCTTCAGGTCATAATTATGTAGGGATTTCATTGTAGCTTGGTAGGATGACTCCAAATAATGTCTAGATGAGAACATCCCCTTTTGGTCACGATCATTAAGCCTTTATGGCTGCCCGAGCCCAAAGACCTTTAGCATAGTCTTTTGGTCGTATTTATGGAAGGATTTCATTGTAACTTGTTAGGTTGACTCCATATAGTGCCTAGATGATGACATCCCCTTTTGGTCGTGATTGGTCAACTGTGATGGCTACAGGTGCCCGAAGGGATTTCATTGTAATTTCGTAGGATCAGTCCAGATGATGCCCAGATGAGAATGTCCCCTTTTGGTTGCGATCATTGAACCATTTCGGCTGCCCGAAGCCCGAATACCTTTAGCACAGTCTGCAGGTCCTATTTATGAAGAGATTTCATTGTAACTTGGTAGGTTTGACTTCATATAATGTCTAGATGAGAACGTCCCCTTTTGGACATGATTGGGCAAGTGTGACAGCTAGAGGGGCCCGAAAACCTTTAGAACAGTCTGCAGGTCATAATTATGAAGGGATTTCATTGTAGCTTGGTAGGATGACTCCAAATAATGTCCAGATGAGAACGTCCCCTTTTGGTCGCGATCATTCAGCTTTAATGGCTGAAAAATGGCCCAAAAACCTTTAGCATAGTCTTCAGTTCATATTTATGAAGGGATTTCATTGTAACTAGGTAGGTTGACTTCAAAAAATATCTAGATGAGAACAGCCCCTTTTGGACACCATAAGGCAACTATGACGGCTGCAGGGGCCTGAAGCCCAAAAACCTTTAGCACAGTCTACAGGTGATATTTATGGAGGGATGTCATTGTACCTTGGTAGGATGACTCCAAATAATGTCTAGATGAGAACGTCCCCTTTTGGATGCGATCATTCAGCCTTGATGGCTGCCTGAGCCCAAAACCTTTAGCATAGTCTATAGGTCATATTAATGGAAGGATTTCATTGTAACTTTGTAGGATCACTCCAGATGATGCCCAGATGAGAATGTCCCCTTTTGGATGCGATCATTCAACCATGATGGCTGCACGAGCCCAAAGCCCAAAAACCTTTAGCACAGTCTACAAGTCATATTTTTGAAGGGATTTCATTGTAACTTGGAAGGTTGACTTCATATAATGTCTAGATGAGAACGTCCCCTTTGGGCGCAGTTGGGAAACTGACGGCTACAGGGGCCCAAAGCCCGAAAACCTTTAGCACAGTCTACAGGCCATATTTATAAAGGGATTTCAGTATAACTTGATATGATGACTCGTTTTGGAATAATTTCACTGTAACTTGGTAACTGTCGTTGATATACGTTAACTGTGAGGGCCACATACATTAACTGTGAGGTCATATTAACCCACCCTCAGCACTTTAGTACAGTGTACACCTCATATTATTTTTATCAAAAACATAGCATACAGGGAACAGAAATGAACATATTCCCAATTATCACAATTCTTGTCTCATTTCATAATCCTTTCATAAATATTGAACTTTATCCTTTTCATCAAACACAACACACAAGTTAAGCTACAGTGTCATTGACACTTTCATTATTTAATATAACTTGTCTATTGACTTAGAGAGTAAAAGAGCTATAGCGATCACTCACTGTCCGTCGTCCATGAACATGGTGTTTGCGTCTTCTCTTCCCAAACCGCTGTACCGATTTAATTGAAATTTGAGATAATAGTTTATTATGACATTGCATTTTGATTTTGTTCATTTAAGTTGCCTTGCCCCTCGGTAGGGCGACGCCCAAAATGCGTGCTTAAATCTTAAAAATTCATCTTCTCATGAACCAGCAGTAGCAGAGACTTGATATGTGGTGAGTAGCATCCTTTTGAGGTGTAGATTCAGATCTGTTCAAAAGAAGTTCGAGGAGCTATATTTGTCTTCGTTGTGGGAGGGGCAAGAATTTTTGCCCTGCCCAAAATTTCTATTTTCCAAACCGAGAGGCTGATTTGAACCAGATTTGATATATGGGCTTATTGGGTCATAAGTACTTAATTTATGCCCCCCAAAATTTGCCCGTCGACCCATGGGAACTGCCGGAGCTAAAAATAGAAAAAATTTAAAACGACCATATCTCCAAAATTACACGACACTGAGAATTCTTATTTGGTGTGAAGCTTCCTCAGGACCAACAGAATGGAATGGTCAAAAAAAGTTGTTATCGGTTTTATCATAGGGTACTTTTTCAGGACTTTGAAAAAGTGCTGAGTCAGCATATTTTAACACTGTAGATAATGGGAAAACATTTAAGACTACTCTTCTCCCAAACCACTGCTCCAAAAGCTTTCAAATTTCACATATAACATCTTTGGAAGATTGTTTCACATGTTTATTGAGATCAAATCCATGGGTCCATATTTGGGCTCTCTACGGGAGCCCAAATGTTTAAATTAGTACAGTATGAGAAATATTCTTTAAAAATCTTTTTCTTCAGATCCACCAATCGGAATGTTTTGATATTTGGTATGCAGCATCCTTAGGGGGGTTCAAGTTTGTTCAAGCCAAGTCCCTGGGTTCATATTTGGGCTCACTGTGGGAGCTCAAATTATAACTTAGTTCAAAATGAGAAATTTTCTTTAAAAATCTTCTTCAGATCCAGAAGTCGGAATGTTTTGATATCTGGTATGCAGCATCCTTTGGGGGTGAGATTCAAGTTTGTTCAAGCCAAGTCCATGAGTTCATATTTGGGTTCCCTGTGGGAATTATAACTTAGTTCAATATGAGGAATATTCTTCAAAAATCTTCTTCTTCACATCCACCACTTAGAATGTTTTGATATTTGGTATGCAGCATCCTTATGGGGGTGAGATTCAAGTTTGTTCAAGCCAAGTCGCTGGGTTCATATTTGGGCTCACTGTGGGAGCCCAAATTATAACTTAGTTCAAAATGAGGAATTTTCTTTAAAAATCTTCTTCAGATCCAGAAGTCGGAATGTTTTGATATTTGGTATGCAGTATCCTTAGGTATGTGCGATAAAAGTTTGTTCAAGCCAAGTCTCTGGGTTCATATTTGGGCTTCCTGTGGGAACTCGAATTGTACCAAAATTTCCATTTTCCTAACTGAGAGGCTGATTTGAACCAAATTTGACATGAGGGCTTATTGGGTCATAAGTACCGAATTAATGCCAACATAAATTCTCCTGTCACTCCATGGGAACCGCAGGACTTAAAAATAGAAAAAATTTAAAATGCCTGTATCTTCAAAACTACACAGCATTGAGTATTTTTATTTTGTGTGAAGCTTCCTGAGGAACAGCAGAAAGGAATGGTAAAAAAAATTGTCATCGGTTTTATCATAGAGTACTTTTTCAGGACTTTGAAAAAGTGCTGAGTCAGCCTTTTTTAACATGGTGGGTAACATTACTGTGGGTATTGGGAAAAACATTTAAGACTCTTCTTCTCCCAAACTACTGCTCCAAAAGCTTTCAGTTTTCACACAGAACATCCTTGGAAGATTTTTTCACATGTTTTTTGAAATCAAATCCTTGGGTTCATATTTGGGCTCTCTATTGGAGCCCAAATGTTTAAATTAGTGCAGTATGAGGAATATTCTTTAAAAATCTTCTTCAGATCCACCAATCATAATCTTTTGATATTTGGTATGCAGCATGCTTAGGGGAGTGAGATTCAGGTTTGTTCAAGCCAAGTCCCTGGGTTCATATTTGGGCTCCCTGTGGGAGCCCAAATTATAACTTAGTTCAAAATGAGGAATTTTCTTTAAAAATCTTCTTCAGATACAAGTTGGAATGTTTTGATATTTGGTATGCAGCATCCTTGGGGGAGAGGGGGGGGGGAGAGATTCAAGTTTGTTCAAGCAAAGTCCCTGGGTTCATATGTGGGCTCTCTATTGGAGCCCGAATTATAACTTAGTTCAGTATGAGGAATATTCTTTAAAAATCTTCTTCACATCCACCAATCAGAATCTTTTGATGTTTGGTATACAGCATCCTTACGGAGTTGAGATTCAAGTTTGTTCAAGCGAAGTCTCTGGGTTCATATTGGGGCTCCCTGTGGGAGCCTGAATTATTACTTAATTCAATATGAGGAATATTCTTTAAAAAAATTCTTTTTTTTAGATCCGCTGGTCAGAATACCTTGGGTTGATATTTAGGCTACCATGTCAGGTGAGCGCCCTCAGGCCCCCTGGGGCCTCTTGTTATTGAATATAACTTGTCTATTGACTTGAGAGCTTATTAAAACCATTTCTGTAAGTCAATTCTTTTTTAATATAACTTGTCTATTGACTTGAGAACTTACTAAAACCATTTCTGTAAGTCAGTTTTTATTGAATATAACATGTCAATTGACTTGAGAGCTTATTAAAACCATTGCTGTAAGTCACTTTTTATTGAGTATAGCTTTCTATTGACTTGAGAGAGTAAAAGAACTTATTAAAACCTTTCTGTAAGTCAGTTTTTTTTCTCGGCTAGTTACACATTAGTTATTAGTAATAGATATTAATACTTGCAGGACACACGAGATTTTGCACTGAGCTTCCAGATGGAAACACCAATAAAGCATGGACGATTTACTTCTTCAGACAGTGAATTACTTGATAGAATTATTGCACAGGTAAGTTTTCCTATGATTTACTTCATCAGAAGGTGAACAACATGATAGAATTATTGCTCTGGTGATTATCTCCAGGTTTTACTTCATCAGACAGTTAATTACTTGATAGAATTATTGCTCAGGTAATTATTCCCATGATTTACTTCATCAGACAGTTAATTACTGGATATAATTATTGCTCGGTTAATTATCCCCATGATTTACTTCATCAGAAAGTTAAATACTTGATAGAATTATTGCTCGGATAATTATCGCCATGAATTACTTCATCAGACAGTTAATTACTTGATAGAATTATTACTCTGGTAATTATCCCCAGGATTTACTTCATCAGACAATTTATAACTTGATAGAATTATTACTCTGGTAATTATCCCCAGGATTTATTTCATCAGACAATTAATAACTTGATAGAATTATTGATCAGGTAATTATCCCCAGGATTTACTTCATCAGACTGTAAATTACTTGATAGAATTATTGCTCAAGTAATTATTCCCAGGATTTACTTCAACAGACAATTAATTACTTGATAGAATTATTGCTCAGGTAATTATCCCCAGGATTTACTTCATCAGGCAGTTAATTACTTGATAGAATTATTGCCAGGTTAATTATCCCCAGGATCTATTTCAGCAGACAGTTAATTACTTGATAGAATTATTGCCAGGTTAATTATCTCCAGGATTTACTTCATCAGACAGTTAATTTCTTGATAGAATTATTGCTCGAGTAATTATTCCCAGGATTTACTTCATCAGACAGTTAATTACTTGATAGAATTATTGCTTGGGTAATTACCCCCAGGATTTATTTCACCTGACAGTTAATTATGTGTTAGAATTATTGCTCTGGTAATTATCCCCAGGATTTACTTCATCAGACAGTTAATTACTTGATTGAATTATTGCTTGAGTAATTATCCCCAGGATTTACTTCACCAGACAGTTAATTACTTGATAGAATTATTGCTCTGGTAATTATTCCCAGGATTTACTTCATCAGACTGTTAATTACTTGATTGAATTATTGCCAGGTTAATTATCCCCAGGATTTACTTCATCATACAGTTAGTTACTTGATAGAATTATTGCCAGGTTAATTATCCCCAGGATTTACTTCATCATACAGTTAGTTACTTGATGGAATTATTGCCAGGTTAATTATCCCCAGGATTTACTTCATCAGACAGTTAATTACTTGATGGAATTATTACTCTGGTAATTATCGCAGGGATTTACTTCATCAGACAGTTAATTACTTGATAGAATTATTTAATTAAACGTAATATTTAAATTCCTAATCTTTTTAATTAATAAAGACAATTAGTCACTAATTGGAAAGTGTTGACTCATTTATTTGGAGATGTATTCTGGAAAGGCATTGGCTCTTTTATTTGGAGATGTATTCTGGAAAGGCAAAGTTGGGGTATTAATCATCTTTAGCGATAATTTTGTTTGAAGCTGGGTTTTTGTATTCCCCAGCTGACTGCTGTGTGTTATTTTTCTTATTACAGTTACAAACAGCTTTATTTGAGATTAACGACATCTTCTTTGTAATTCCCACATCAGATAGAATGTTGCTCATACAACAGTCTAGAGAGCTTGCCAAGAAAAAGAGACTGAGAGATCAGGTAAAGTATTTATACATATATTAACATGCCTTTTGTATGTTTATTCAACTTTTCAATGGATACACATGTTAATTGTAAAAGCTTACTGTGTATTCCCTGGTGCAGGCTTCATTGCATGTTGGATTTTTTTTTTAAGAAAATCATTGGATTTCAACAAAATTCTTCTGTTGAAATCCAGCTAAAGTCAATGATGATTGGTGAATTTCGAACTGAGAGCTCCACAGTTCGATCCCTGCCAGGGGTAAATGTGTTGTGTACTTGGACAAGGCACTTAATCCTGATTGCCCACTTGGGGAACAGTGGGGCTGTGTACTAAGGCATACTGCACATCGATGGTGCACCTGTCTTCAATCAATGCTAACCCTGCATGTATGGAGTTAGTATGTTGGGGAGTCTAACAGTTGCATGCCATTGCTCAGTGGTTCTCTCCAGGTACTCTGGCTTCCTCCTCCCGTGACCCTGGCTGTCAAAAGTGTCATTAATCTCCAATAAATAAATTGCACATGTCTTTCAATTTATCTGAATTTCCGGTGGTAACCAACACTCTCAAATTACACAAATATCCCATAATTCAGTGTATGACAAATAATTATACCCCTACTGAAGAAATTGGCATATACTGGATTACATGCATTTACAATATGCAGAGAGTGGATTATAACTAAATCACCCACAGAGTGGAGTTATCACCCAAAGTATCACTTTCACATTCTGTACATATGGACAAAAAACACAAGCAATGTTTCAGCCAATGCACCTCTGGGTTTAACCTGGAGGTCCATTGGCTGGAACTTTGCTTTTGATGGTTATGCTTTGCAACAAATTTGCAATTATTGCTTGGGTGAAATCCCCACTCTGTAGGTGATTTAATGATAATACACTCTCCACATACTGTATCTGTCTGTCTGTCCAACCGCGGATCCAGCCGGGTCCATAACTCAGCAGTGAGTGGGTGGATTTCAAAGAAATTTGGTATGCTGTGAGACGGTATGCAACAATGGAGGTATGCCTCAGGTCGCCACCTAGCTTTGTTGTTTTTATTCAGTTTAGCCCTGTACATTATGCATGACATTTAACTCTTAACCAGCTGGGTATATTAAAGTATTTTTCATCAAATCTAGTCCTGGCTGCTTCATAGACTAGATTTGATGTAAATTCATGAAAATTTGACTTGAGAAATCATTGGTCAAAAAGTCTATGCAATTTACGGGGGAAAATTTGGTTAATTACCTTAAATTTTACTTATTTTAATGGGAAGCAATTTCCTGTCATGGGCAGGAATATCTGCCAGCAGATTGCAAGGAGTTAATAGGAAATCCTCTAAATATATATGTAAGATCTCAAGCTTTGAGAACATGCTCATTCACAGTTAGCCAATTAAAAGCAATCTGCATCAGCAGGATAGTAAAAAACAATGTTGACGTAGATTACTTTTTGCTTGCCAACTGTGTTTTTGGCTCAGTTTGACAATGTCAAGTTTGAGCTATTGGGATGGGTTGCGATCTGTCATCCATCCGTATGTATGTTCTCTGTCCATCCACAAATCCTTTGGCACACCCTACGGGCTGCATCTCTCACCCAATCAGTTCCAAATTTCATAGGTGGCTTTGGGGCAATGTCTGGATGGGAGCTATTGAATTTTTCTGAATTTCATTGAACCACCTGGCCATCAGTGGCCATCTTAGATTTGGCATATAAATTGTCAACAACTCCATTGGCACACCCTACAGGCTGCATCTCTCACCCGATCAGTTCCAGATTTCATAGGTGGCTTTGGGGCAATGTCTAGATGGGAGCTATTGAATTTTTCTGTTTTTTATTGAAACACATGGCCATCAGCGGCCATCTTAGATTTGGCATATAAATTGTCACCAATTCCATTGGCACACCCTACAGGCAACATCTCTCATCTGATCAGTTCCAAATTCCATACATTGCTTTGGGGCAATGTCTAGATCAGAGCTATTGAATTGCTTTCAATTTTGTTGAAAATGTGGCTGCCAGTGGCCATCTTAGATTTGGCATATAAATTGTCATCTCTCATCTGATCTTTTTCAAATTTCAAATGTAACTGTTGTGATGTCTAGATGGGAACTATGGAATTTTTCTGAATTTCGTGAAAAAACATTGCCACCAGCAGCCATTTTGGATTTGGCACATAAATTGTCAACAATTCCATTAGCATGCCCCTCTTGGCCATATTTTTCACCCGATCTTTTCAAATTTCATATGTAGCTTTGGTGTCATATCTAGATGGGAGCTATAAATTTTTTCCGGATTTCATTGCAAAACATGGCTGCCAACAGCCATCTTGTATTTGGCATATAAAATGTCAACAATTCCAATATCACACCCTCCACACTGAACGATCTCACAGGCCACTTCTCTCTGCCAATTTTTTTTAAAATTTCATATGTAGCTTTATGGGAGTAATCAAATTTTTATGCCCCCAAGACGAATAGTCGGGGGCATATTGTTTTACCCCTTTCCATCCATCCATCTGCTGTCTGTCCATCTGTCTGCATCTAGGGTATATTGTTTGTCTGGCTAACTCCTCTCACAGTTTTCAAGCAAGGGCTTTTTAGCTCACCTGACAGAAAGTCAGTGTGAGCTTTTGCCATCACTTGATGTCCGTCGTCCGTTAACTTTCGCAACTAGGTGTTCTCCTTCAAAACCACTAGCCCAAACCTAAACACATTTGACATACAGTATATTGGAGGTATCCTCTTTCCAATTTGATAAAATGAACTCGGTGCCCCCACTGGGGTGGGAGTGATGCCCCAAAAGCATCAATTTCTTCTGAAATCTTCTTCTTATGAACCACCAGTCAGAATGCTGTGATATTTGGTATGTAAGCTCCTTTGGTACTCAATATTCAAGTTTGTTCAAAGAAATTTTCTCTGTCAATATTTGGGCTCGCTACGGGAGGATCCCTATTTTGTGCCCCACCCAAAATTTCTATTTTCCCAACCGAGAGGCCGATTTGAACCAAATTTGCTCTGAGGTATTATTGGGTCCTAAGTACTTAATTCATGCCAAAAAAAATTTGCCTGCTGCCCCGTGGAAACCTCAGGAGCTAAAAATAGAAAGAAATTCATATGCCCATATCTCCAAAACTGCATGGCACTGAAACTTTTTATTTGGTGTGAAGCTTCCTTAAGAACAATAGAAAGGAATGGTGAAAAAAAATCGCTATCGGTTTTGTCCTAAGGTACAGATTTGGGACTTTGAAAAAATGCTGAGTCAGCATTATTTAACTGAAGGTAATGGGGAAAATATAAAATAATCTTTTTCTCCCCAAGCACTGCTCCAAAAGCTTTCATATTTCACATATAACATCCATGGAAGATTGATTCACATGGTTGTTGAAATTTAACCCCTGGGTCCACATTTGGGCACTCTACAGGAGCCTAAATGTTCAATTTAGTGCAATATGAGGGATATTCTTTAAAAATCTTCTTCTCCAGATCCAACAGTCAGAATCTTTTGATATTTGGTATACAGCATCCTTCGGGAAGGGAGATTCAGGTTTGTTCAGGCCAAGTTCCTGGGTTCATATTTGGGCTCCCTATGGCAGTCCAAATTGTAACTTTGTTCCATATGAGGAATATTCTTTAAAAATCTTCTCCAGATCTAGCAGTCAGATTCTTTTGATATTTGGTGTACAACACCTCTGGTTTTTATTGAAGCCCAAAGTTTAACTTTGTCAAATATGAGAAAATTTCTTGGGTTTACTGGAGCTTTCTATTTAGTTCAGTCCATTCTTGGATAAGTTGAGCTGCAATGTCATTGACACTTTCATTTAAACTTATTTACCTGTTGCATTGTTGAAGTTGACTTGTTGGCCCGAAACTAGATTGTGTACATCCGGGGAAACTTGACACAAACTATAAATATTGCTGAAAGTTTCAAATTTGAAATTCTAAACAATTTTTTACAGTATTTAAGCCTGAAACACTGTGAAATATTTTTTAGAATTTCAAATGCTCGATAATTTGTTCACAGTTACATTATTTGAGCACAGCCTTTATCTTCGCTGTTTTATTATAGAGTTAAGCAAAAACTCCACCCAATCCATGATGTTTGATGATGTGAAAGTAGTCACAGCATAACAGCTTTCACTTCATCAAACGTCATGGTGTTAACCTAGCACAAAAATTCATAACAGTGTATCAACTTTCTATCACAGCCCTTTTTGTCAATAATAACTACTATAATAATAATATATACCGAGTCAAAAAAGAAAGTGTAATAGAATCAAATGTGAAAAAATAACATAAAGGATGAAATTTAATAGTTCTAATGTTGCATGTTTGTGGACAAGAAGTCATGCAAAGAGTTTATTGACATGTTGTTGTAGTCCACCCAACCGTATACAATTTTGCTATGGATTTCAAAATACTACTTGAGAATGTCAAATTGAATGGGTGACCAACGATTTTCTTTGTGTTATGTTGTGGGGGAGAGCCTGGGTTATTGAGAAAACAGGCTAGTTTTTGTCTTCTGACATTTTAAAAAATGCCAAGGTTTACCGAAATCAGAGATTGCGTGCCATTGGTATGCATGAGGCTGGGATACCTCCAGATGAGCTTGCGGCTGAGTTCGGAGTCACTGTGGCCATTATTTTCTGTCTCATTGGAAGGTATAGAACCACTGGATCTACTGCCGATTGACTGCGTTCAGGTCGACAAAGAGTTATGACCCCTGCACAAGACTGACACATCAGGCATCTCACTTGCGGGATCACCTCCTTCCGGTGACGAGGACAGCAACAATTACTTCTGGTAGAACTAACAATAGAATCAGTGCACAAACTGTCTGCAACAGACTCGCTGAACACTGCATCCGAAGTAGGCGTCCATACCACAGACCAATCCTTACCCAACGTCATTGTACAGTCAGAATGGAGTGGGTACGTCAGTGTATTCGCTGGACTCAGCAGTGTTGGAGCACAGTTCTTTTTAGTGTTGAATCATGATTTTATCTATGGTGCGATGATGGTAGGGCAAGATGCTTGTGTGCGGGAATGCGACCGTTTCGGCGGGGGTAGTGTAATGGTTTGGGCAGGAATTTCCTTGCACCATCAACCACAGTCGATCATCATCGATGGTAATCTGAATGGACAGCGATATAGGCACAAAATTCTTAACGCTGTTGTTGTCCCAAGGTCCGATTGCAGTTATTCCAGCAAGACAATGCCCACTGTCATGTGGCGCATATCTGTCGTGACTTTCTTAAGGAGCAGAGCATCAAACTTCTTTCCTGGCCCCCACTTTCGCCAGATTTGTCGCCAATCGAGCATCTTTGGGATCAATTGGACCGTCAGGTACGACTTCATAATCTTCAGACATTAGGCAATTTACATAATGTTCTAAGGCAGGAGTGGAATGCAATACCACAGGGTAACAACCAGAGACTTATCAGGCCCATGCGCCGTCTATGTCTTGCCATCCAAGAGGCAAGCGGTGGACATACATGCTATTGACTGCATGTGTTTGACTGCATGTGTGAAATTTTCATTTCACCCCATGTCTGAATTGCGACGTCCTGACGTGATGCTGGCAACAGTAAAAACATAAAATTATGCAAATTAATACAGCTAGACTCGAAATATGAATTTACAATAATTTGTTTGGGCTTAAAGTCGATAATACTAAAAGAATTGCTCATCAAAGTTTATGATACTTTCTTTTTAGCTCACCTGACTGAAAGTCAGTGTGAGCTATTCTGATCACTTTTTGTCCGCCGTCCATCGTCTGTCATCCATCGTAAAGGTGGTGTTTGGGTCTTTTTCTCCCAAACCACTGGCCACATTTTACTGAAATTTTGCATGAGTAGTGGTTATATAGGAGCATTTGGGTTTTTCTTTAAATTGGGTTTCAGCTCATATTGAGGAGGGGGTAGGGCCAAAATGTCTCAAGTTTTAAAAATATCTTCGTCCCATGAACCAGCTGTAGCAGAGACTTGATATTTGGTATACAGCTTCCTATTGAGGTGTAGACTCAAGTTTGTTCAAGAGAAGTTTGAGGGGCAATATTTGTCGTCGACCGAGAGGCCAATTTGAACCAAATTTGATATGAAGTATTAATGTATTAATGGGCCATAAGTACTTGATTTATGCCCCCTCCAAAAAAAATTTCAAACGTCCATATTTTCAAAGCTACACGGCTCTGAGAATTCTTATTTGGTGTGAAGCTTCCTTAGGACCAACAGAATGGAATGGTCAAAAAAATTGCTATCGGTTTTATCATAGGGTACTTTTTCGGGACTTTGAAAAAATGCTGAGTCAGCATTTTTTAACACTGGGTAATGGGGAAAACATTTGACTCTTCTCCCAAACCACTGCTCCAAAGATTTCAAATTTCAAATATAACATCTTTGGAAGATTGTTTCACATGTTTGTTGAAATCAAATCCCTTGGTCCATATTTGAGCTGTCTATGAGAGCCCAAATGTTTAAATTACTGCAGTATGAGGAATATTCTTTAAAAATCTTCTTCTTCAGATCCACCAATCAGGATCTTTTGATATTTGATATGCAGCATCCTTAAGTGGTGAGATTCACGTTTGTCCAAGCCAAGTCTCTGGGTTCATATTTGGGCTCCCTGTGGGAGCCCGAATTATAACTTAGTTCAGTATGAGGAATTTTCTTTAAAAATCTTCTTTTTCAGATCCAGCAGTCAGAATGTTTTGATGTTTGTTATACAGCATCCTTAGGGAGGTGTGATTCAAGTTTGTTCAAGCCAAATCTCTGAGTCCATATTTGGGCTCCCTGTGGGAGACCAAATTGTAACTTAGTTCAATATGAGGAACATTCTTTAAAAATGTTCTTCTTCACATCCACCAGTAAGAATCTTTTGATATTTGGTATGCAGCATCCTTAGGGGGGTGAGATTCAAGTTTGTCCATATTTGGGCTCCCTGTGGGAGACCGAATTGTAACTTAGTTCAATATGAGGAACATTCTTAAAAAATCTTCTTCACATCTTCTTCACATCCACCAGTAAGAATCTTGATATTTGTTATACTGTATCGTTAGGGAGGTGAGATTCAAATTTGTTAAAGCCAAGTCCCTGGGTTCATATTTGGGCTCCCTATGGGACAGACATCAAAGTATACTCTTTAAAAAATGATCGCCAAATGTGAGGCTTTGGAAACGTGGATACCTTCAAGAAGATTTTTTTTATTGTGCATGTTTATATCACGTTCCACCGAATCTGGAAAATGCCCTTCCACCCCTCACCCCCAAGGCTGGCAGTGGAGACACTTTTCTGTATGTAACCAATGAGCATTGCAGCAATCCAGTTGTATAGAGATCACGGTTTAATTTATCTTTATCATTTAGATGTTCTTTTTTTATAGGGTAATTTATCAAAATCACTGACTCACAACAGACTAAGTACAGCTACGTTAAAAGCCATTGAGAGAAAGAAAAAGGCTGCATTGTATCCTTTTATTAATTTCTAACTGCGATGCTTGATGACAAGATATTTTGGTACAGTATAACCTAAACCCTAACGGATGTTTGATGGCAAGATATTTTGGTACATATAACCCAAACCCTAACTTTGATGTTTGATGACAAGATATTTTGGTATGTATAACCCAATCCCTAACTTTGATGTTTGATGACAAGATATTTTGGTATGTATAACCCAAGCCCTAACTTAGATGTTTGATGACAAGATATTTTGGTATTGTATAACCCAAGCCCTAACATATAAACAAACTGCAAGATTCACAGTGTTTGTGTGAGTCAAATCAACTGTCTGGGAAAAAAGGTAGTCTATTTTACTGAGTCATGGGAAATCATGTTAAAAGTCAATATTCTTAAGTGTGAAGTTTCAATTATATTCTTTATGTTCAAGTCACTTTATGTTTTCATATAATCAAAAACTTGCATAATGTAAGTAAAAAGTCTATGCATGTTAACAGGAGCATTATTTATGAGTCGTGCAGCCCTTGTTTTCCAGTCAAGAAGTTGTTTGTGTTCCTGTGTAATTTACAAGGTATTTAAAATGGTGGTCAAGTGGATAAGTCAGCTGGTAAACCTGTCTGTCGTGGAAAGGTCTCTTGGTGTCTTAACACTTTATAGCTGCATCAGTTGTGGGGTTGATACTGTCACAGTACAATCTTATTGGAAAATAGTAGTCCCCTGTGAACAGGGAAACCTGCCCCATGCAGACTAAAGGAATTCCTTCATAGTTGTATTTGAGAAGAGTGAGGGCCAAAGTTGCCAATTATCCCACATATGCGAACCAGAGGCATGGATATAAGTTGTATAACATGCCGGGGGTGACTTTTGTATCTGATTCCAGTATTTATCCACCATACCACTTGCTCAGACATGCTTGCGCTCTATTTGATAGAATTCAGGCCAAAGGCTTAATTTAGACCCCCACCCCTCTCCCCCATCAACACACACCAAATATTAAGTGCCAAAGTAACAAAAAAACAACAAACGAACTAGAGTCCTGTATGGGCTCTACATAATAGCATCTGCACAAAGCCAAGGAACTGTCCTCCAATACTGCCAGTACCCATTGTTTTGTTAGGGCCATTGTGAATAGTTGTGTTTTCTCAGCTCTCTGAAATTTCTATGCACAGATGGCTTCAAACCCTGGATCAAGGAGATACATTAAATAACATCATAGACATGATGAGGAAGTATGCAGACATGATTTCGTTCAGGACTGTGCTTTCTGAATTATTTTGTATAAATTTGAATCATATGTCACCCAATCTCGGATCATTCCCTTAAACGATCACCATTCATCATAATTATATTACCCGTCTGTTTAATGGATCCTTCTCTTTTCATGCTCCCCAGCCGTTTTGACATATTTTGACTTTTATAGAAGTATGTTTTTAGCTCACCTGAGCAAAGTTCAGAGAGTACTTAAGTGATCACTTTCTGTCTGTTGTCCGTCTGTCATCCATCAGTCCATCAAGCGTGAACTTTACATTATCGACTTCTCATAAACCACTGGGCCAAATTTAACCAAATTTGATATGCATGCATGCAAGGTAATGTCAAAAAGGTTATGCAAAAAACATTTTGCATAATCCCAGGTTTTGGATGGAAATAAAATGTTCTTTAATTAGGCCCTTTCCTCGCACATTGTTTGAATTTGGTTAAATCCTTGAAACGAATTTGAATCTTCTCCCCCTTTCTTGAAAAGTATGAATTCAGATGCCCACAACCATTGAGACCTTAAGTTTCAGGATGACCCACCCCACATACATGATGAATGTATGATGGCATAAAATTGGTTGGAGACAGGGAATTGCTTATCTTTTATGTTGGTATATCTCATGAGCTCAAGTTTCTAGAGCTGTAGGTTTTTAAATTTCTTGTTCGGTTTCGGTTTTGGTTTTTCAGGTGGAGTAAAACCTCGGTTCGGTTCGGTTTTCGGTTTGTTCATGAGGCCAAATAAAATTCAATAAAACTCATTCTTATGTCCGGAATCATAACTGAATGGCAGTGAAATTGAATGAAACTCAATGAATGCCCGAAATAAGCTATAATACATATACATGAAGAATCAGGAAGCCCAATATAATAATTACCTAAATGTACAGAACTTTTATTGTGCTTGGACATTTTTCGAGGTCTGACACCTACACACAACTTGAGGAAAGCTGCAAACACAACTAAGCTGAAATGTCGGAAATCCACAGAATGTAGCCTTCCCAGTGTAGTGAGAGTACCCAGACACTGCCATTGGCAGTGTCTGGGTACTCTCACTACTCTGGGATGGCTACAACATTCTGTGAATTCCTGCAGGAAGAGAGTATTTTAATAAAAAATGAAAAACCTTAGATTACAGGATGTCGACGGTTTCGGTTTTTAAAAAAAAAAAAACCTCGGTTCGGTTTCGGTTAACCTACAGCTCTACAAGTTTCCAGAATTTTAGTGGCATCATAATTTTGTAATGATTAACACACAGTTAAACAATTGAGCTTCCAAAGTGGCACGACAATAATATTACAAATAATTTATTGGATATGATTTTCTTTCCCATTATCAAACTTGGCCGATATGGCTTCGAACTTGATGATATGATGCCAAACTCAGTCGATATTAACCAAGCTAGAGTTGTCCCCATTGATGTATTACTAGGCACAACCAATTTGTTTACATTGAAATGTTCAGTTATTTGTCGTACACAATTGGGACAATTGTTGCTCCCATGCATAGTGAAGTGGATTGAAGCAGTTTATATGAATAGGAATTTATCATGGCAATAAGAAAAGATTCGATGGATGAAGAGAAGAACAGTGTGCAAAATTTCAAAAATGATTAACCGACTGACCATTCACGTGGGTTGGAGATGGCTAACTGAGTGCTCAGCTATGTAAAAATTCTTGGGGAACTGCTTTTTATCATTAATAAGTACTCATATATTGCATGGAATTGAAATATATATAGCCTCTCACAGCAAAAGTCTAAAAATCTATCAAGACGCAAGAAAGGTCTTTAACCCTTTACCTAACGAATCGCCCGCATCTGCCTGCATAATATGCAAATTGAGCAGTTGAAAAAATAAAATTTTTCAAAATATTTCAACAAAACCATATCATGTGACCCCTCATTGGAACGAGCTCATTGAGCTCGTTCCAATGAGGGGTCACATGATATGGTTTTGTTGAAATTTTTTGAAAAATTTTAAAAAATTTTATTCAAAATAATAAATTTTGATATCGTCTGCATTGGGTAAAGGGTTAACTGGTAGAGTGCTAGAAGACCTTATTTGGGCTTTATTCTGAACTGCAGGTACATAAAGTTAAAGGTTTCATATTCTGTGGATGTCCTTCATATTATCTTGTAAGTAAAATTACTGCATCTGCATTGATTTGCAGTGTTACAATTTATGGGAGAGTGCCTATAGGCACTCTCCCATGAATTGTAACAAGACAAAAAAGTGTGAACAAATCTTGAGGCTGAGATAAAATTTAGCACTCTACCAGTTAAGTGACTCAGACTTTACCATTCAAGATGCAACTTTTGGCTAACCGGTCATCCGTTCACGTTGATTTAAATTTGCGTAACCACCATGTGAAAGCAATGAGCATTATTGTCAGATTTTGCACACTGGACGAAAGTAGAGCTGTAGGTTTTTATGTTTCTTGTTCGGTTTCGGTTTCGGTTTTTCAGGTTGAGTAAAACCTCGGTTCGGTTCGGTTCGGTTTTCGGTTTGTTCATGAGACCAAATAAAATTCAATAAATCTCATTCTATATGTCTGGAATCATAACTGAATGGCAGTGAAATTGAATGAAACTCAAAGAATGCCCAAAATAAGCTATAATACATGAAGAATCAGGAAGGCCAATATAATAATTACCTAAATATACAGAACTTTTATTGTGCTTGGTCATTTTTCGAGGTCTGACACCTATGCGCAACTTGAGGAAAGCTGCGAACACAACTAAGGCTGAAATGTCGGAAATTCACAGAAGGTAGCCATCCCAGAGTAGTGAGAGTACCCAGACACTGCCAATGGCAGTGTCTGGGTCCCCTCACCACTCTGGGATGGCTACATTCTGTGAATTTCTGCAGCAAGAGAGAATTTTAATAAAAACGAAAAACCTTAGATTACGGGATGTCGACGGTTTCGGTTTCGGTTTTTAAAAAAAAAAAAAAAAACCTCGGTTCGGTTTCGGTTAACCTACAGCTCTAGACGAAAGAGGAGAGGTGTACAGAAAATTCATTGCAAGCTAAGATTCAGAGTCATAATTGGAGATACGTCAGTGTTGGAGAAGAGGTTGTCCAGCTATCCGAATTTTGTGGCTCCCTTAGTGGGAAAGCCAAGACTTTCGGGTAACTGAACTAGGAGAAGAGGAAACTTCACACTTTCTGAATGTGAAAAAAATGAGAAACATTAATACTGTCACTATACCGTAACAGATGTAAGAATTTCTGTAATTACCTGTATTTGTAATTAAAAAAATAGGTTATTATTTGGTTAGTTTCATATCGGCTGAGATATCAGCCCTTGGTAACTTCACATCGGCCTTCGATCCTGAGCTGACATGAACTTACCTTGGCCTGATATTTGGGCTGATTTGAAATTAATCTCGTGATAACCTGTAAGCAGTGGGGTTAGAAAATTTGGTTAAAATATCAAATTGTTTTTAAGTTGAGAATCTACCATTCGAAGCTTGAATTGTCAAACTTAAGTACAGGAACACATTGAAAGACCACTGGGCTAGAAATAGACCCGTAACGATACGCTTTGTCCACGATACGATTCGTATCTCGATATTTTACCCGCGATACGATACGTATCTAGATACGTAGCTTCAAACTATCTTGATTCAGTTTGTATATATACACTGCACCAGTGCACCTGTCACTTCAGTATAACCCCCTTGAACAGCAATGATTGAGAGTGGGTGATCTTGTATGACTTGAACTTCTATAGGGTCACTCATTCTCAGCCAGTGGGATTCAGGGAGACTGAGGGAGTGGGGTTCTGAACATTTTTCATTGCTTAAAAATTTAAACATTGATTGCATTCTTATATTCTGACAGGGTTACACAGTGTGTAACCTGTGTAACCCTGTCAGAATATAAGAATACAATCAATGTTTAGATACACACAGGGAATCAGGGATTTGGGGAATTTAATTAATTTTGTTTCCAGGCAAAGGTTGTGCCCACCCCCCAAGTTTCAAATTGGACGAAAGTTGTTTGAGACAAGACCTCAAATTTACAGGCATCAAATGGAAAAACAGATGACTTGTTGCAACACTGTACTTACCAAAAAAACTGTAATACTGTATTATGTATATTTTTTGGAGTTGAAGTTTTTGTGTTGTTAAATTCGTCTTTTGTGTAATACATTATGTCTGTTTTCAGTGCAATAAGTCTTTATTAAAAATTAAATAACCCAAGCAAAATTTATTTGTTAGTCGAGTTGTGACGAAGTCAAACTCGACTTATAGTTTGGTGAATGGCGGGCGGGCGGGCGGGCGGGCGGGCGGGCGTATCGGGCGGGCGTAAACAATTGGTTTCCGGATGATAACTTGATAGTGGTTCAACTCACATTCATTAAACTTCATACATAGGTTGGTCTTGGTGGGAGGAAGAACCCTATTGATTTTGGACATGCTACGTCGAAGGTCAAGGTCACAGTGACCTTGAACATAGTAAATCTTAAACAATTGGTTTCCGGATGATAACTTGATAATGGTTCAACTCACATTCATGAAACTTCATAGGTAGATTGGCCTTGGTGAGGGGAAGAACCCTATTGATTTTGGACTCGCTACGTCAAACGTCAAGGTCACAGTGACCTTTAACATAGTATATCGCAACAATTGGTTTCCGGATGATAACTTGATAGTGGTTCAACCTAGAGTCATGAAACTTCATAGGTGTGTTGGCCTTGGTGCGAGGAAGAACCCTATTGATCTTGGACTCACCAGGTCAAAGGTCAAGGTCACAGTGACCTTGAACATAGTATATCGCAACAATTGGTTTCCGGATGATAACTTGATAGTGGTTCAACCTAGAGTCATGAAACTTTATAGGTGTGTTGGCCTTGGTGCGAGGAAGAACCCTATTGATCTTGGACTCACCAGGTCAAAGGTCAAGGTCACAGTGACCTTGAACATAGTATATCGCAACAATTGGTTTCCGGATGATAACTTGATAGTGGTTCAACCTAGAGTCATGAAACTTCATAGGTATGTTGGCCTTGGTGCGAGGAAGAACCCTATTGATCTTGGACTCACCAGGTCAAAGGTCAAGGTCACAGTGACCTTGAACATAGTATATTGCAACAATTGGTTTCCGGATGATAACTTGATAGTGGTTCAACCTAGAGCCATGAAACTTTACAGGCGTGTTGGCCTTGGTGCGAGGAAGAACCCTATTGATGTTGGACTCACCAGGTCAAAGGTCAAGGTCACAGTGACCTTGAACATAGTATATCGCAACAATTGGTTTCCGGATGAGAACTTGATAGTGGTTCAACCTAGAGTCATGAAACTTCATAGGTGTGTTGGCCTTGGTGCGAGGAAGAACCCTATTGACCTTGGACTCGCCAGGTCAAAGGTCAAGGTCACAACTCGACATTGGATCTGTGATCCTGAGCGGCATTTTTTATTTTTTTGTTGACCTCGTTTTGGAAGCTGTCACTTGTTTTAAATGAGTGTGCAGGCTGCTGTCAATAGTTGTCTGAAACACGCCCACAACATATAGTTTACACAGTTTTCACAGTGGTTGAATATCATCAGAAAGATACTGATTGAATACTGCCACTTTCGAGCGGTGCACAACTCATTGTGAAAGAACACTGCCACTTTCGAGCGTGCACAACTCATTGTGAAAAACGGGTGTTCAGAAATTAATGAGAAAGTGGTAATTAAAAATAAAAAATAATTACAACTCTAGTATTTGAGAATTATATAACAATATAACCAGGAATATGATTTATGACTTATTGGTTAAATAAAACATGCTGATTTATCATTTCATCATGCTCTGCAGCATGTGAAGTTATGAGTTTCAGTGTAAAATCAATTTTTCGAATTTTGCCAAGGGAGGCAACTATTTTGTTATTCATATTCCGCTGTGCCAAATTTTATCTGGTCTTCAAGTTCATATTATGATTTTTTTATTGATTTTGTGTGAAGCTATATTTTTGTTTTATTCGTAATAAATGTACATATTTAAAAAAAAACCAGCTATTTTTAAACAGACTGTGTTTGTCTGTTTTCAAGGGGGTGGTTTGCAGTGTTGATTGACATACTTACGTCCATTTCTGGCTTCGAGAGTAACCTGTACAAAAAAATATGAAAACAACACCGCATGGTTTTCTGTTCGTTTTATTCATTAAATTGTTTAAAGCAAATTCTACAAAATTGGTAGGCGGTTTCCACAGAAACGTAACATACCCAGTGCCAGTGGATACTGACTTGTCTCATATCGCCAATTTCCGTCGCATCCAAACGCGACTTGGAAGCACTATTACTTGTCCCTAAGCTCCCCCCCCCCCCCTCCCCACACTTTGCAATTTATCCACTGCAAGCACCCCTGGGCTTCGACACGAGTCAGTACGGTATAAGAAGTGATAGACTGTCGTGTATGTAAGCATTTAATCAAGCGACCATTACCAACCCAACCGCATCGCGATTCCACGATACGGCACTTCCCAACCGATACGCGTATCTCGGGGAGAGTGTATCGCGATGCACCGATGCATCGGTGTATCGTTACGGGCCTAGCTAGAAAATGTTTTAGCAAAATCACCACTGCCAAATTATCTTGGAAATATAAGCTGCAACACAATACATCTGTACATAAGTTTAACAATTCAAGCATAGAATTCTCCTCATGCTACTTGTCAACTTCAAGATTGTATAATAACAGTACTTTGAGTGACTGAATTTAATTAAGTAAACCAAAGGTTAACAAAATATTTGTTTTTGGGGACTTCACTTATTGGAAGTGATTGTATATCAAATATAACCCTTTAGTTGATATAAAGGTAAAATTAGCATTTATTATATGATAAATTGTAGATTACATGTATTTACTGGCTGAGTGATAGAAGCCACTTTCGGGGCTTTCAAGAAATTAGGGTACCAGAGCAAAAGTCAACATTTTCCTTGCTCATGTTCCATATTCAGTCAAATGCAAATAATATTTTGTTTATATAAATTTGTTTTATCACAAATTATTGAAGAGTGCCTGTGGGCACTCTTCAATAATTTGTATTGAAACAAATTTTGATGAACGAATTCAGGCTACCAAAAATAATGTAGCCCTCAAACAGTTAATTATATGCGTTGGAAGTGGGTAGGAAAAACAGCATACATTTCAAGAATTAGTCTTTTTTTCAACTTCCTGAATAATAATAACACTTTGGCCCGCCGCTGATTTGTCACGGTTCTCAGATGAGAAGGCCTTGGTTACCCCTGTACTCCCAACTGCCTCATCATTCCCACGCTTCTCTCCTCCCAACACTCGGAGACAAACTGCTTGATGACATCCCTTGCCCCATTCTTCCCAATCTCTCTGATTAGCATATTAACCCTCTCCTTTGAGTCTCCCGCTATCCACATGTCCTTCATTCTCCCATCCCACTTCCCCATTATACACCCAGTGAATCTTATTCTTTTGGACTGGTATTTTGGGCATTCTAGAAGAAAGTGTTCCAGTGTCTCCACCACTCCCAAATTACACATCTGGCACTCCTTTTCACTGTTTTTCCCACAGCTTCAGGGACCGTGGCCTCAGCTTGAACAACAGTGACCCCCCAAAGATGCCATCAGGGTACTCTTCAAAACCAGGCTTCTCTTTATCACGCAGGCCACCCAAGGACCTCTTTTATTTGACCCCCTCTCACCAGTTAACGTTACCATCTTTCGTGACCCTTTCTCTGATGATTTTTTTACCCTGGTTTGCCCCAGCGCCTAGGTCCGAGATCTCCAATAGTAGTTCTTTATTATTTCTCTCACTTGGTCCATCCACCCTGTCTTGATATTTGAGTTGAAAATTCTCAGGAACATTACTTTACACCATCGGCTGTCAGGGAGATTTACCAAATATTTAAGATAACCGAGTTTCAATAAGTCTATCCTAAATATATTACTTAAATTTGAGTGCCATAATTTTAGAGAAACGAGAAACGGTTATACTAGAAATGTTTTTTTTTATAATCTTTGAATGAATGTAACCTACATTATTCCAGTTTTTTATTTTACATCCCTGAATGTCTGCTCAATCAGTATTGTTTTGTCTTTTTCAGTCCGACTGTTTACAGTGAGGGCTATAGTAATGACTTTTGTCCATCCGTCTGTCCGTCTGTTAACTTTTAGAGTTTTGGTTAAAGTTTGTGGTTAAAGTTTTTTACTGAAGGTTCAAGTGGGTTTTTTTTTTTATTTTTTATTTTTTTTTCCTGTTTAGTTGACATTTGGAGTTTTGGTTAAAGTTTGTGGTCAAAGTTTTTTATTCAACCTTCAAGTACAGGCTATACCTGGTAGTTCTTGTCTGATCGTCACAAAATTTCATATGCAGGTTTTAGGTCATGTCTACTTGAGAACGTCGCCTTTTGGTCGTGATCGGTCAACCGGTATGGCTGCCCGAGCCCAAAACCCGAAAACCATTAGCACAGTCTACAGGTCGTATTTATGAAGGGATTTCATTGCAACTTCATAGAATGCCTCTGTATAATGCCTATAATGCCAAGATGAGAACGTCCCCGTTTGGGCATGATCTGTCAACCGTGACGGCTGCCCAAGCCTGAAACCCCAAAACTTTTAGGGCAGTCTGCAGGTCATGTTTAATATGGATGGATTTCATTGTAACTTGATACGATGACTCCGTATGATGTCTACATGAGAATTTCCTCATTTGGCCATGATCTATCAACCGTCATGACTGCCCGAGCCCAAAACCCAAAAACCTTTTTTACAGTCAACAGGTCATATTTATGGAGGGATTTCATTGTAACGTGATAGGTTGACGTCATATAATGTCTACATGAGAAAGTCCCCTTTTGGACTTGATTGCGCAAATGTGACGGCTACAGGTGCCTGCAGCCCGAAAACCTTCAGCACAGTCTACAGGTCATATTTATGAAGGGATTTCCTTGTAACTTTGTAGGATCAATCCACATGATGCCCAGATGAGAATGTCCCCTATTGGTTGCGATCATTCAACCATGATAGCTGCCCAAGCCCGAAGCCCGAAAACCTTTAGCACAGCCTACATGTCATATTTATGAAGGGATTTCATTGTAACTTGATAGGTTGACTTCATATAATGTCTAGATGAGAACATCCCCTTTTGGGCAACTGTGACGGCAACAGGGGCCCGAAGCCTGAAAACCTTTAGCACAGTCTACAGGTCATATTTATGGAGGGATTTCATTGTAACTTGATAGGTTGACTTTAAAAAATGTCTAGATGAGAACGTCCCCTTTTGGGCAACTGTGATGGCAACAGAGGCCTGAAGCCCGAAAACCTTTAGAATATTTCACAGGCCAAAATTATAAAGGGATTTCATTGTAGCTTGGTAGGATGACTCCAAGTTTGTGGTTATAAACCCAGACAAACACCCCCCCCCCCTCCTCTACCCCCTCCCCACCCCTCCCAATTAGGCTTTTTTTTCTCCAATATGCATTTTGAACTATTTACAGTCACTACATGTGGAACCTTTCTTAAAACTTATGTACAATCCCCCCCCCCCCCCCCCCCCAATGGCCAATTAGGCACTTTTTTTTTCTTTCGTCAAAAATGCTGGTTTACAGTTTTGGTTAAAAACCCAGACAAACACCACTGCCACCCCTCCCCCCCCCCCCTTCCCCAAATTAGGCATTTTTTTTATTTTCTCCCACATGCATTTTGAACTATTTACACTCACTACCTTTTTTTTCCTTTTGTCAAAAATGCTTTTTTACAGTTTTGGTTAAAGTTTGTGGTTAAAAATCAAGACACAAATTATCACCCCCCACCCATCCCCTCCCACCCCCCAATTAGGCATTTTTTTTTCTTTCCTCAAATATGCATTTTGAACTATTTACATTCACTACATGCAGAACCTTTTTTAAACTCAGGTAACCCCAGCCCCCACCCACCCAACCCACCCATCCCCACCCCCAACTGTGGATAAAACCCAGACAGACACCCCTCCCCCCCCCCCCCCCCCCACCACCATGGTGCCAGTTAGGTATTTTTTTATCTCTGCTCAAAATGCATTCTGAAGCATTTTTTAGACTGACCACGTGGAAAAAATGGACTCCACTGACACACCTCACTCTCCCCCACCCCTCACCCCCACCCCACCTCCTCCTCACCCAGGGCCATTCATGCAATATTTTTTCTTTGGTACAAAATGCATTTTTAGCCTGACTGTTTATAGTGAGGACTATAGCCATGACTTTCGTCCGTCCATCTGTCGGTCCATCCATCTGTCTGTAAACAATTGGTTTCCGACTGATAACTCCAGTTTGGATTATTTAATTTCAACCAAAGTTGATATGTGTATTTTCCAGCTAGTAATACAGGCCAGGTTTGAATATAGGTTCCAGAACTGCCTCCAGCCCTCCCCCCCTTCCTCTCCACCCCCCCTCCACCCCCCCCCCCCCCCCCCCCACACACACACACACACACACACAAACGTGTCACTTAGGCAATTATTCCCAAAATGCACTTTGAAGGATTGGGAGTTATTACATGCAAAAAAGAAAATTGACTCATATAGCCCAACATTGCTTTATGTACTGCATCTTTAATCCTTTACCTAACACAAGTTGAAGCCAACAGTACAAATTATTTTTCTGAAACATCAAAATTTTTTCATTTTTTACTTCTAATCATGGCTTATTAGTCCTTATTGCAACAAGCTCATCAAGTTTGTTCCATTAATTGGTCATGAGGTATGTTTTGAAGAAGAGAAATGAACAAATAAAATTTGAATAACAAATTTTTTATATCACAAGTGCAGATATGGCAGATTCGTTAGGTAAACTGTTAACAAAAAATGGCTCTGACTGTTTTGCGTCTAAGCATTGCCATTCCTGGGACAGTCGGGCTGCATGCGTGACATCACTCTAGTTTTTATTTGCTTTTGTTACCCACTAGTTTCAAAATTATATTTGTTTGCATTCTTAACTCATCATCACAGGGAAAACACTGCAGGAATGGAAACATTACGTCCAAAATCTGCTCCACCATCGACCAGTAGTCCACGATCTTACCGACTGAAAATGGATTTAAGGTAATCAACAAATTAATTTTTTCCATTGCTGTATTGTGTGAATTCTTGTGTAAGTCTATTCAGTAAATATCTAAGATTGTTGAAGTTTGGGATACAGAGAAATGTTCTCTTTGAACACTTGAAAAAAATTCATCCAAGAGGATTCTAAAATGCAATGTCAGATTTATGAAGCAATATGTGACAGCTTAAACCTTTGAACTCGAGTGGTATCTACCATGCCAGTTCAATGGCAGCAATTGGAAGAGTCCATCAGTGACGCATGGGAAAGGCGTGTGATCGCTCTCGCACACCATCGCTCACGCAAAAATTGTTCAAGGTGCGCGAATAATTGCTCGCCTCTGTTCTTGGGTGTTTTTTATCCATTTGAGTTGCGGCAACAGAAACATTCAATTAATTTTTGATGTTGGGAAATTTTTAATCACTCACAATTTGATGCGTTTAAAGTGCAATTCCAAACAATTTTCTTTTTGTCGTTATGAACATGACACACAGTAGTTCTCTTACACATCCACGCACAACACGCTAACAGTAAGAGGGTTGTACATTGACAACTTGCCCAGACCTTACTCCTGCCAGAAAACGAACACGCATGTTCAGATATAAAAAAATGGTGGTCATTCTGAGATCTGAGAAACGTTTTAATACTTCCGTATTTTTTTTAATCAAAGACATGTGGAATGTTGCCCCGTTCCTTATTTTCATTTACACATGCAACACCTGTCACTCCAGTTCACCAGTGACACGAATTAATGTGCCTGATTTGGAATTTACACATCCATTTTCCACGATTTTAATAATCTGCCATTTAAAATCCAGAACTAATTTTAGCGGGTTACATATATTTTCACCATCAAAATTTCCATCCGTGTTCAGTTGTATTCATACATTCGTTTCGAAGGACACTTGTCAATGGAAATTGCGAAATAAATTTTTGTACTTGCCATAATATATAGTTCATTTCAGATTATCTAAAAGTTCATTTCAGGAATTCTGGTAATACATTTAATAAACAAACACTAGATTTCAAGCTTGCAATTTTATTCTGAACCACAGGCAAACAACATTAACTTAACTTAATTTAGAAAACAAATACCCTTTGAATGTTCAATTCAACAGTATTAAAAAAATGAAGATAAACATTGAATCAAAATCACTCTCCTCACATTTTTCACTCTCGCAAACTTGATTTGAGGTGAGCGATTTTCCACTCGCTTCCATTTTGCTCTCAATCATCACTGGTCCATATTCATTATTTGGGGAAGACCAATCAGTATTTTCAACGTGCAGCACAGAGCAATACTGATTGTCTACCCCACAATATTTATTGAACAGCCATCCTATATACTGATGTTATGACCTATCATGTTCCTGGCTGGAAAAGCGGCTGCTGGTGTTCAAAGGGTTAATTCTTGTAACAGATATATGAATCACATTCAAATAGACATAGTTTAACTGGTTGAGTGTTAGTAGCCACTATCATGTATATTTATTTATTGATGTATTTATTGATGTTTAAGGTCACATATTTATGCACAATGGCTAATCATGACCGTGACAGTTTTATGGGTGGAGGAGGCCCTAGTACCCGGAGAGAACCACAGAGCAACGATGAGCAGCTGCCAGCTCCCCAACATCGTAACTCCGCACTGCAGCACAGGCAGGGTTAGATTGGTTGAAGACATGCGTACCATCCACGTGCAGTACGCCTTAGTACACGGCATCATCATGCCCCCACACGGGCAATGGAGATGAAGTGTCTTGCCCAAGGACACAATGCGGTTGCCGCAGGTGGGATTCGAACCGAGGACCTCTCGGCTTGCAGCCTGCACCTTTACCTACTGAGCCACCGCGCTCTCCACTATCATGTCTCCATTGAAAAGTGTTGAAAATCACAAGAGTAGCTTTACTCTATATGCATTAAGTAATTTGCAGAAGAAAAAACACATTCAAATAAGGCCTAAAAAAATAAAAAAATCTGTTTCTCAGGCCCTCCCGCATGGTCCTTTTGGCTGCCGCATGCTCTCTTTTTATAACCAATTTAAACTTTAAAAAAATTAAAATTAAATGGTTTATGTCTGATATTTTACCCAAGTTAAAAAAATTGGTGAATTTGTCCCTTTGGTGCAAGAAGGCTTTGCAATGCTTTAGCATTGCAAAGCCTTCTTGCACTCAAGGGATGAAATACACCATCACCCATGCTATTCTGTAGATTGTGAGGCCTAAAACTTGAACCAAGAACATGAATTTTGATGGCAAAGAAGTAATTACTGAAATAAAAAATAAAATAAAAAAACGCTCGCCAACATGCAATTTCACAAATAATGGCCTGAGAAACAAAATATCTACTTTGTGTGGCCTAACATTGTTCGGTTACAATTTACTGAAGAGTGCTAGCAGGTGCCCTCTTATAAATTGCAACAAAATAATAATGAGCAAAATCTAATCTTGCTAAACTAAGGCACGTTTTGCTGGTAGCAGCCGATCTTTGGAGAAAAAATTCATGTTTCAAATCACCTTCGAAATATAATTTAGCATGCTACCTGATTCTACCAGTAAAAAGATTAACTCGGCTTATTTTCTGTAACTTTGAAACACCAAACCATTGGTCAAGTATACTGTTCTTTGCATGTGAGTGTTAATCCACTGACATAATTATGATCCACAGAAACTAGGGCTGTCGCGACTATCAATTTTCATAGTCGACTAATCGTCAGCATTAGTCGACACTTAGTCGTTTAATAGTCGTTTCCCATGAATTCAACAATCTCTAATATATTTACAAAATAAATTTAAAACTGACGATGTTTGAGTGTGTACCTTTCTGCATCGAGATAAAATAATAAAATAGAAACACCGGAATATCTCCGGCAGACTCCAATTGATTTTGAAGAATTTAAATAGAAGAACATTTGTGCAAATGTTTCTTTTCTGTAACTAATATTCAGAAATTTCGAATATAAAACGCCCTCAATTCCAACACAAGTTACAACTCATTACTACATGTGAAGTTACCGCTGTGGGTCTTGTGACAATTTTCTCACTTTCGCGGTTCCAATTATTCCAAAGAGGGTTGTTCGAGTGTACAAGATGGAAGATTCTATTTACTCTGCAGTGACTTCCCAAACTGCAATTATAAACTGGTAGAGTGCTAAATTATTTTTGGCCGCCCAAATTTGTTCACATGTCTTTGCCTTGTTACAACTTATAGAAGAGTGCCTGTGGCCACTCTCCTATAAATTGTTACAAGCCAAATCTTAACAGACTAAATAATATCCCTTCAAAGATGGTATGAAGCACAGCCACAGAATTAGAAGCCTTTAAGTTGCAGTACCTGCACTTCAGAATAAAGCCCAAATATGGGCTTCCAGCACTTTACCAGTTAAAAGATACACTGTTTGAACGACACTCTTTAGTACTGATCAGCGAGTGCTGGTTAATACAACAGAGAACAGGGATTGATCAAATGGCAAGGCTCAGTATTTTCAAAATTACGTTGTTGCACAATAATGCGGAAAACAAAGGCCATTGGATATTACAAGTAACTATGGCAAGACATTACAAAGGTTAAAAATCTGTTAATTTATCTCATTACACAGCACAATTTTAATCCGACTTGTACAACTTTAAAAATGAACGACGATCGACTAAAAATAAAAACTGTTGACTACCGCAACAGTCAGTGGGTAGTCGATTAATCGAATAATCGCTACAATCCTAAGAGAAACTACACACACAGTTTCCAAAGTCACTGTCTTTACAAACCTCATCAGACTTGGTACTTTAAATGTATATGAGGTTTATCCTGCAAGATATAATAGAATGAAATATTATAGAATAACTGCTCAGTTTATAACCCAAATCGGTCATGATTATCCATTGTGTAGAAATGTGATCTTAAACATCAATAAATAAGTAAATACAGTAGAATCCTCTTAATTGGATATCCATTTTGCCAGTGAAAATTATTCAATTAACAGGAGTATACAATTAACAGGGATTTGGTCAGTTTCCTGTGTGTTGGAGGTAAACTGAGCATTTATTCTATTATATTTGTTCGACAGAGCTCATAGAGCTCTGTCAAACAAGATATAATAGAATAAATGCCTGTATTGAATGTAGTGAGGCCAAAAAGGTTGATAAATAACGGGAATTTGAAGCATGTCACAGTATCTTTTTCGACATATTACAAAAATGTATATACAATTAACAGGAGTTTACTCTCCAACCCATATGCAATTAACAGATCAAATTTGCACTGAAGGTATGGTAAATGGTTTTGTGTTTGAAAATGACATTCAATTAACAGGGATATACAATTAAGAGATATCCAATTAAGTGGGCTCCACTGTAATATGATAACCAAACGTAGAAAAATGTAAAATTTCTTTTTATACCACAGAAGGGAGCATCTTAAATATGGGTTTTCCTACTTTTCTTCTATGAAACCTTTCATTCATATGTCAAAACTTTATCTCTCTGAACAGAAAATTGTGCATTGGCATACTCTATAATGGTCAGGTAGATTTTCTTGAAATGTTACACAGGGGTCAATGGCAAAGGGATGGTATGTTGTGCGGCACCATAAAAGTCCAAACAACAAAGGTCAAAGTCGCATGATTATGAAAAATCGAATCTGAGAAAATTTTTCTCTTAACCATCACTTTCAGGAGCATCAGTTGTTGCAGTGGGTGGTCACAGTTATCTTGTTATTAACTGGTAGAGTGATAGAAGCCACTATCAGGGCTTTAATATGAAGAGTAAGTACCCCAGCCTAAATGTGTCATATTCTGTGGATGTTCTTCATATTATCTTAGCAGTGAAATTACTTAGTCTACATGGGTTTGCATGAACAAATTTTGATTACCAAAAATAATGAGCACTCTACCAGTTAATTGTTACAATCCTTGTTAATTGAATAATCCTGTTGATCACATTTCAGACCATTAAACTTATGAAAGTGATAAACCACTATCATTCAGTAATATTCTGGAAGTGTCCCCCAGGTGTACTCATGATCATTTAAAAACATTCTGAAAGTGGTTCCCAAGCGTACACTTAATCATTTAAAACATTCTAGATGTGTCCCCTAGGTGTACTCCTAATGATTTAAAACTTTCTGGAAGTGTCCCCCATGTGTATTCACAGTAATTAAAAAAACGTTCTGGAAATGGCTCCCAAGTTTACACATAATCATTAAGAATATTCTGGAAGTGACCTCCAGGTGAATGGATATCATTCTTTTACATTACAGCATTAATAACATTAGCTGCATGCTACAAAACCCTCTCTTATACAAGTCATCTGTAAGATGCGATGGATGCGAGGGGTTCTTTGAATATAATCTGAAGGTTGGAGGATATAGGATTGCTAGGTTGTTTAGTCCCTGCAACATTGGTGAGCCGTTCCCTCATCTCAGAGCTATAGAATTAATTAACTCACCTGACCTACAAATAGATGAATACAAATTGGATACCATGCTCATGTCACCTGTCTATTTGTAGGCCAGGTGAGTTAGTTAACTCTATAGATTTGAATTTAGGGAATGGCTCACCTGTGTTGCACAGGCTGAATGAAATAGCAATTGTTATACATGAAGAACCTTCAGGGTTATGGAAAAAGACTTTGTATCATACCTGCTTTCAGGGATTGCTTCTTCCCATTTCAAACTTGGATGGTAAGGTCATAACCCAGTTATTTTTATTTGTTTTATTTCACAGCTACATTTAGGTTCTGCCAATTACAGTACAGCCACCATGGACTGGTCGTAATCCACATGTGGGCACTGATGTCCACACATGCGTTTACCAGATAATAAAAATCATGATTAGCAAAATTTTAATTAATGAAGCACTGGATTGTACCTGGTGCTTCATCAATTAAATTTTCAATGATTATACCCCCCACAAACAAAGTTTGGGAGGGTATATAGGAATCACCTTGTCTGTCCGTCTGTCCATCCTTATAAGCACAACTCCTCCTAAACCGTTTGAAGAATTTTCATGAAACTTTACACAATGGAAGAACTCCATATGAAGATGTGCATGAAGCAATATTATTCCGTTCTGACATTTCCAAGGGGAGATAATCAGGCTTGGCAATTTCAGGAGAGCGATTTTTTAGCCCTCCTGAAAGAATTAAGGAAAGCGAAAAATTGCCCTCCTAAATATTTTGGTCTGGGATGATTGAGATTACATGTATTATGCTCACATTAAATTTTTGTTGTAAAGCAAAAATGTAATTTAACTTCGAAGTCACATACCATCACGTAATTTCATTTTGAAAGTGGTTTAGTGGTAAAAAGTAATGGCTGCAACCATACCCAAACACAGTTGCAATCATTTGAAGCAAAATGGGTCACAGCAATATTTTTTTTTTTCCTGTCAGTTTCAACAACTGACATCACAGTTTGAGGGGTAATTATTCAAGAAATATTGACACTATAATATACTACCATTACGACTATCCTGTCACTTGAAGCACTTGCACCAGGATGTGACTGTAGATTCAAGCAGACCTGTTGTCCAAGAAAGTCATACGCCTACCACTACCACCTTCAACTTGGGGGGGGGGGGTTGAAGGTGGTAGTGGTAGGCGTATGACTTTCTTGGACAACAGGTCTGGGTACACACACAGGTCTTGTCAAGTGTGTGTTCGGTTGTTGAGTGAGACATCTTGATGTCTAAGAGATTTCACTTTACCTTAGTAAAGTTAATAAAATCACTGATGTGGTCTGTTGGTTTCAGTTTCAATGAGTTCGTTCAACTGGATACTTAAAATGCTGTGTAAAGCTAATTGCTCTCCTAAGCTGATTGAGGAGAGCGATTTTTGGCCCTGCATTTTTCAGAATGCCAGGCCTGGATAATCTAACTTCTACATTTCAGGCGTAGGGGGTATCACTTTGTGAGCTTGCTCACAGTACCTCTAGTTATTCCTGTAATTAGTATTTGGAATGTAATATTAGATACTAATATGTGGAAATTTCGCTCACCCGTGGAAAGTGACCAGTCCATGGTGACCGTACTGCTTTTTAGGGCATGTATCTCCTACAGTCCTCAAAACTTGTGTAATTTATCACTTAATTTTATAAAAAAAAATTAAATACACAACAATTTAATTTATTTATTTTAGGGCTTTGAAGCCATTACAGGGTCATATTTCTCCTATCAGACCAGACAGTGAAGCGATCAGGTAAAATTTCTAGTGCTTTTCATACAGTAGAACCTGTCTTGAGAGACTGCCCTTTGGGCCACACAAAAGTGGTCTCTCAAGACAGGTCTCTCATAACAGGTTTCAGGTTTTCTCAAGTCAGTGAATAACCAACCACAAAATTCAGAAATGGAGAAGAATGGATTTTTGTAATTACTTTGTAGTTCTTTTTTATGAAGTTTTTGTAACAAATTGAAATGGACTGTTATAAAAATTATAAAAATAAATTAGTGTTGAAAATCTTCATTGAAGATTTTCAGCACTAATTTATTTTTATAATTTTTATAACAGTCCATTTCAATTTGTTACAAAAAGATTTTCAACACAAATTTATTTTTATTCCTATCTGTCACATTTCAGGTTAGTATGAAATTGTTTATTCAGCATTAATCCTAATCTTTTCACAGGGGTCTTTTAAAAACATCTCAATCTTTAATGAGTTAGCAATTGAAACCCAATTAAGAGCTTTTAATACTTTTAATTATGTTAGTATAACCACAATGGATTTTCCAATTACAGAACAGGTAAAAAGTTTTTGTCATGGTTTCAGTCTTCAAAGGGGCGGTCTCTCAAGACAGGTCTATTATGGCATAAAAATACATGTTGGTACCAGGTCACAGTGGTCTCTCAAGGCAGGTGGTCTCTCAAGACAGGTGGTCTCCCATACCAGGTCCATTACAGAGTAAAACCAATCTGTGCCTGGCAGATGTGGTCTCTCAAGACAGTGGTCTCTCAAGACAGGTTTTACTGTAATGCAAAATAACCAGCATTGGTGACAAATGAGAATTTGGAAGGCAGAGGATATGGTTTAACCCTTTACCTCATGAACTGGTCACATCCGCTCACATAATTTACAAACTAACCCTTTCTGACTACGGTTATCATGATGTTTTAAAGTCACATAGAATCACTTTTGCGACATCAACCACAATCATTTAAAGTCAGAGTATGTAATATTACATACCGTAGTCGTAATGCAAGGCAATTTTCATACGTAATATTACGTACCGTAGTCGCAAAGGGTTAAGTAGTTGAAAAAAACATTTTTCAAAAACTTTCAGCATAGTCATATCATGTGACCCCACATTGGAACAAGCTCGTTCAATGAGAGGTCACATGATATGGTTTTGTGGAAATTTTTTGAAAGATGTAAAAAATGATATTTAAAATAATAAATTTTGATATCGTCTGCGTTGGGTAAAGGGTTAATTGAAATTGATAGGGAATTCAATCTTTGGCCCTGCTTAGAACAACCAACTTTTTCAACATAGAAGTACATGCATGCAATCATAAGACTCTTAGTCAAAGCAGAGGTGTTATTCGAACCCATGAAATAGCAGACATTGACAAACTTAGTTTTCAGAAGGAAATGGAATCACTGTGTGTTTCAACTGTAACGTGTATAACAATGTAAAAAGGAGGCAAAATAGTACCAACAAACACATATATTTTCACATTTTTATACTGTACCAATGACCCAGACATAGCTGGTGCTAACTCTTAAAATATAGGGCCAAACACAAATTTTGCCCCCCAATCCCCAAAATTTGCATCTAAAACCAAAGAAAACATGTCCTGAAAGGCCCTCCACACTTCACCTCTACTGCGCATGCGCAGTGTCAAGGACGTTCCGAAATTGGCGCCATTAATCATTCTAAGTTTGGCCCTTCATCAGTTAACATCTGACTGATCTTTGTGCTTGTAAATCTCAGTTTAAATGATGCCAGACACATAAATATTAGTGAAATGGTGATTCTAAGGAGGATAGAGAAGGAGGAGAGGAAAAATGTGTGACAGGATATTATCAGGGCTGTAACTTAAAAATTTTTAATGAAATTATGTTAAGTTACCTATTTTCGAGGCAGCAGCCATTTTGTTGTCATTCTGATTATTTAGTTACACTGATATTTCAGTGTTTTCCTCTCTCCCTGTCCTTTAAGTCCCCCCTTGCTATTCTCCCATGCTTTTGGCATAGTTTTTGTAATTATTATTACTAAATTTTCTTGGGAGTTTTAGCTGAATAACAGAATGAATTCTGTTCTTTTCCCCATGTTTGCATCTTCACCTACGGGTGGTTAGGCGTTGTGTTCTGCATCTACCATCTGATGTTCTGCAGTTTCTTCCCTGGAAGTCTCTGTTTTGCATTAAATAGTGTATTTTTGGTAACTGATTTCGGGCCTGGGTGCCTGGAGTCTTATTTTAGTGTTTTTACACTCATTGTTTACATTTACAACAGCCCTCTGTGTGAGGGGGGGATTTCTGGAAAATAATATCTTGATGTTATTTTAATCATAACTAGATACATTATTATTGTTCGTAAGTGTTGAATAAATTGTTTAAAATATTTTTAAAATTTTTGTCCACACTTAGGCTTGGGATCCATTGGGGCTCAACGTTACTTTTCAGAAACTTGGGCTGTTCTGAAAAAATATTTTTTCAAAATATTTTGATTTCAATTATTTTTTCTATATTAATGGATCATATTATTATTATGTATTTTGATTGCCAGGGGTTAGTGCGAGTACCAGGACTTGTTTTCTTTTCACATTGAAAGGATATTGATCAATTGTAATAAGAGAAAGTCTTCCTTGACTTTTATAATCATTCTATATGTGGTCAGTGTACTCGCATTAACTCCTGTTCTGTATCGTATGATTTCGATGACAATATGGGAAGCGTATGTCACGTTATGTTATTGGGGAATTGGACACTCCGGTCCTTTCCCCGCAGGGTCACTCTACTTTATCAATTTCTATTTCAGACGATCAAGATTAGGGTGATGTATCTGTGAGGTCTTCCAACAGTGTGCCTCCGTCGTCACAATTAATGAAGGGCTAGCGGAAAAGTGCTCATGTAAATACGCCAATTGCCTAAGAGGACCCTAGTAGGTTCGACGGCCTTTGACGTCCGCTAGCTCGCCCGGTGTAGCGTCCATTCACCGAATGGTTCGGCAGCCGGGTTCGTCCGTTGCGGTCTAGAAGGAGTTTTGGGGTGATGCGAGCACTATAAATCAACCTAATGCACACCCAGTGACGGCGGATCGGAGGGAGAACGGAGGAAGCCTTTTAGTCCGGTTCATAGCTCGTTCTGGTCCATCCGGATGGCGAGCGAGAGAGGCCCCTCTCTCGTACAACAACATCTGGCCCCAGATGTTGTGGTACAAAATGTTTCGCATTCGGAGCATACGTCCGTCGCTCGGGATGCTCCGACATATAGTCAGTCCGGAGTAGACTGTCAGTAAGGCTTCCTCATTCTCATGGTAGCGCACACGACCGCTCTTGGCTACGTGACCACGGATATCCAGTCAGCTTCGCCAGTCAGAGAATCATCGGCGACCAGGTCACACCATCCGGTAGCCAGGGACACGAGGCCTGCAGACTCCGGACGTTCGCATAGGAAGTGTGCGGGAGTCAACGTACACGGAGCTTCCGGCGGCAATGCATCGTAAGGCCGCTACTGCACAGGCCTCGGGAACGGACGTGCTTTCCTAAATAGCACAGTTTATCGCAGCATCCCAGCATCAACTGAATCTGTCGCATATTTTTTATCCGACGATGCTGGGTCGGGACGCTCCGCGGAAGCGGGTACGGACGTCCGAAAATTTCATCCGGTTCGACGGGATACCGAAAGGGATTTGGAGGATTTCGAGCTTTCCCTTTCGGAACAACATATGCTGTTGTGTATGTCATCTGACTTGGCCTTCTACAGCTTCTTTCGTCGGACCAGATTGCTGCGATGCCGGATAAGAAACTGATAGCGTCGGTGGACTTAGAAATTTTTGGTTCGGTTCAGGGACATCGTCCCTCAGTTCCGACATAGTCCAATAATGTCACACAAACTTTCGAATTATTGAACGACGCTATATATTTTATTATTATATGCTTGCTATAACCAAGCATTTCTGGTTTCTTGTTCGCAAAGTTACGGAGATGTCTTTCAATAGTGTGCCTCTGTCATCATAGTTAATGAAGAGCTAGCGGCAATAAGTGCTCATGGAATATGTCTATCGCCTACGGAGTGACATTCGCTAGCTCACCCGGTGTAGCGTGCATTCATCGAATGGTTCGGCTGCCGGGTTCGTCCGTTGCGGTCTAGGAAGGAGATTTGGGTGATGCGAGCACTTTAATTACTTTAGTACTCCCCCAGTGACGGCAGATTGAGGACAGATCGGAGGAAGACTGTTAGTCCGGTTCCTGGCTTGTCCAGGTCCGTCCGGGCTGTGAGCGAGAGAGGTCCCTCTCTCGTCCAACAACATAGGGGACCGCATGTTGTGGTTCTGATATTTTACATTCGGAGCATATGTCTGTCGGTCGGGACGCTCTGTTATATTGACAGTCCGAGAGACTGTCCATAATGCTTCCTCATCCTCACAGCAGGGCACACGACCGCACATTGGCTACGTGACCTCGAGTATCCGATCAGTTTCGTCGTTCAGTGATACCACGGCGAATAGGTCGCGCCATCCGGTAGCCAAGGGACACGAGGCCTATACACTCCGTTCGCTCGCAAATTGGTAGTATGCACAGGGTAACGATCACGGAGCTTCCAGCGGCAATGCATTGTAGGACCGCTTCTCCTCAGGCCTCAGTGACGGACATGCTATCCGAGTTAGCACAGTTGTTTCGCAGCAACCCAGCAATTGACTGTTTCTTGGTCGAATCAGGAATCATCCGACGGCGCTGGGTCGGTGCGGTCCGCGGTTGTATCAGGTACGGACGACCGAACGCTTTATAGGGTCCGACAGGATGGCGAAAGGGATTCGAAAGATTTCGAGTTTTCCCTTTTGTAGTATCGGAAGCTGCCATTCATATCGTCTGGCATTATCTTCCAGTGATTGTTATTTCGGACTACATTGCTGCGATGTTGGATAAGAGACTTATAGCGTCATTGGACTCGGAATTTTCGATCGGTTCGGGGACATTGTCCCTGACTTACCGACGCAGTCCAATAATTTCATTACAACATGTGTTTTATTTTCGACGCTATATATGCATACAAGCCTGCTACCAAGCATGATAGTTTAGTTTCTTGTCCGCGTTGCTCATTTCTGCCGTTTTATCATTTATACGAATAGTTTATTTTGGCAGTGCAGGGCATACCGAGAGTTCATATGCGTCTAGACGGTGTGGTTAAAGACTGGAAATATTCTTTTTTGCCGTCTATGTCTTTTCCAACTTCAATGTTGGAAACGACAATGATGTCTAGTAGACTTAACTTAGACGCTTTATCATACGTGAGGCGTTATCTTACGTCTTCAAGAAAAGATTTACGGGATATTATTCTCAATGTAATTTCTTTTGAGGGCAGTAGTTTGTTCACGTATAACTCCGCCCTTCAGTGGCCGATTGGAGTTGGTTAGACGTGACGCAGCCCTAGCTACATCCACGCGCGTGGATAGTGAGGTTAAGAACTCTCTCAGAGTCGCTTCGTTCTCGGAGAAGCTTCTCTTCGACGGCAACTTTTCGGTAATCCATGAATTGCTCGATTTACACGTTCTCTTGTCTATCTAGTGTTACAAGAGATTCAGACTGGGGCAAACATTCGGTGGTTGACTCAGAGAGTGCCACTGCAGTTGCCGGACCCGAGTGTTGCTGTTATGACGGTTGCCAGTCAAACAGATTGGGATGTAATACTGATCCCAACGGATTCGAAGTGCCAGGGTCTTTGGGTTCCGCAGTCTCTTAGCAACCAATTATCTTCCGCGGAATAATGTTTTTTAGGCTTGCCTTATGTCTTTGCATGAACATTATTCAGAAATGCATGCCCAAATCCTGTCCGTTAATTCGACAGTAGTGGCGTATCTCCGGAACCAGGGAGGCACTCTTTCGTTTCCGTTATTCAATTTAATGGAAAGAATCCGTCTGTTGGTTATAGTACACCAAGTTCTGTTTTGGTCCGTCATATTCCGGGTCGTCTGATTGTTTTCCGGACTCCTGTTCACTTAGGGGTCGCTTGTTGCTGTCAGATTGGACTCTCAACAAACAAGTATTCAATCAGATTTGCTATCTATGGGAGCGCCCAATGATGATTTATTTACGACACAGCTTGCTAAGCAATTGCAGACGTATGTGTTGGCTTGTCTGGATCTCTGAGCTAATGTTGTTAACGCTCTATTGATCTATAGGACGGAATGATAGGATACGCGTATCCTCCGGCGCTGTTGTTTCAGCAGGTATTGCTAAGATAAACAACCACAATACATTTCTGTTGATAGCATCTCTATCTTCACAGAGACCATGGGTAATTTACTCTGTTGTCTACTGTGGGACTTAACGTGAAATCTTCCTCAATGTGAGGATCTTTTTTCACTGGGTAATTCGTGTCATCTTTATCACAACCCGCAAGGTCGCGACCTTCATGTATTCCGTTGTGTGGTCCGTATTGCATTGTAAGCATTGTACTGGACGAGCTTTGGACGCGATTTCTTACTATAGGAGATCCTCTTCTTCGCTATTCTATGCGGCTAAAGTGGAGGCTCTTCCGTCGTTGGTGTAGGGATCATTATGTTCATATTGTTGATCCCTCCATACTACTCATTGCAATTTTTTAGTATACTTGTTTCACAAGATCTACTGCAGCCTGTTATTATTAAGGTTATAGGTTTATGTTATCTCATACCTATGCACTCTAGGATAGTTTACAATTGAATCTTATGTCTCTTTATCCAAGTCAGTTAGTAACTTTTTGATAAATAGACTTAGAATCTTTAGATTAAATTCCTATATGGAATTTAACTTCGGTTCTTGTTTAGCTAAGTAATCATTTGAGCCTCTGGAAACAGTAGTTTTCAAATTCTGACCTTTTAGACAGTAATTCTGTTGGTTTCTCTTTTACTGAAGAGTCAGTGAGTTTCATGCACTATCGATGGATGATTTTCACTTTCGTAGTTTCGGAATCACTACTTCCGTTACTATTTAGGTTGGATTTTTGCATAAGAGGTAGGCTCCTAATATCCGGAACCTATTGTTATTAAGGTCCTTCCGTCTTCGTACGGGCATAGGCCTTTATTCTTTCCGGTTAGAGTTTATGTATTTATAAACAGATATCTGTTTATTACTAGGGGCGTAAGCTTCTTCTGTCTTTGATGCCTAGTAGAAGGACATTACGCTCCATTCTATTGTTAATGGATTCTATTAACTATCGGTACTGCTTATGGTATATCATTGATTCAGCAGTTGTGCTTAAGATTTCGGCTCATGAAGTAAGAGTTCTTCTACATCTTGGGCTTACATTAATAGTGTCGCTATTATAGATTTTTGAAGGCTGCTCATTGCGCTCAGCCATCCATATTCATGAATTTTTATCTCAGAAATATCGAGTCCATTTCTGGAGGCCTCTATTGTTAGGTCTATTATCTACTGCTCAGAATGTTATTCACTTAACAGTTGCTACTATAGCTAGGTAGGCTGTCTGTTTCGGCAGTGTCTCCGTTCTGCTGCCCTCTTCGCTCTGGGCTATTTGACCCAGGGCAAGAAAAAGGGGGGGGGGGGGGGGGGAGGGTGTTCCCTTGGGTCACCTGTTTTACTATGAAAACAAGGGGATACCTCCTCCGGAGTTAGTAATTCTGAGCTGTTATTGGGATGGTTGTTTAGTGAGAAGTTTATGTTTTAAAAATTCATTCAAGTCTTACTTTTTAAAGTATAGCTTTTGAATTTTGCATATGTCAACGGACATGATTATGCAATCCTCAGACACTTTTAAGGAGTATAAGAGTCTCTATTCTCTAGACTTACTTTATTTATTGGCTTACTTTAAAAATTATTAGTATAAGGATTATATTGGATATTAGAGTACATGGATGTATGAAGCTCAATTTTGGAAGGTGTTGTATCTTTCTAATTTATCATAAATAAGAAAGATACATGTAAGGCCTATTACTTCTTTTTCCCTACAGGGGATGACTCTATTTTATATTATTGAGCGTATTCCATTTTGCTCTATGTCCTTGGCCCTCCAGCCTTTTTACTATTCAGCTATGTCTGGGTCATTGGTACAGTATAAAAATGTTAAAAAATTTATAGTAATTTCTATATTTTTTATACTTACCAATGACCCAGACGGGGATGGCCCTCCCAGGCGTTGGGAACTCTTGCCTCCCCGCTGAGTACATAGCGCTTACCAGGCACTGGTTATTAGAATGATTAATGGCGCCACTTTCGGAACGTCCTTGACACTGCGCATGCGCAGTAGAGGTGAAGTGTGGAGGGCCTTTCAGGACATGTTTTCTTTGGTTTTAGATGCAAATTTTGGGGATTGGGGGGCAAAATTTGTGTTTGGCCCTATATTTTAAGAGTTAGCACCAGCTATGTCTGGGTCATTGGTAAGTATAAAAAATATAGAAATTACTATAAATTTTTTAACATTCAGCTCATCTTCATCACCAAAAACTATAAAAATTGATTATTTAAACATTAGAGTGAATTTGTTCATACCAAATCCACTTCAGTGTTTCAAGTGTCAAAAGTTTGGGCACAGTAAAGATGCATGCCGAGGCCAAGTGATCTGCCACAAATGCAGTCAAAAACACTAAGAACAATATACTAGCGATACTCTAAAATGTTCCAACTGCCAGGGCAATCATATGTCATCTTTACGAGATTGCCGTGTATGGAAAAAAGAAAAGATGATACAAAAATAAAATGTGAAAGAAAAACCAGTTTCAAAGAGGCCAGAGATATTGTATCATCAATGCCTGGCATGACCACATCAGTACAATCATATGCTTCAAAATTATCGCAAAAACTGCCCACAATATCAGTAGAATGCCAGACACAGTATACCTGGCTAAGAGGCTCCATTCCATCATTAGTACAGGCATTTACCATAGATCAAACGGAACCAAAGTCAGCCCAAACCAGGGACCAATCAGGACTATTTAAAATATGCTCTAGCCTTGGAGCCTATTTTTTCAATTCATGCGCCAGATTTCAATTTACGGAGTCCCACTGCTATTTGTAACACACACTGCAAGTAAATAGCTCTCATCATTTTCATTTAGTACACTATAGCAAACATTAATCTTCACTGTGGTTTCTGGTCAAGTCTTGGCTGCCTATTTAGGCAGCCAAGACTTGATCAGAAACCACAGTGAAGATTAATGCTTGGTAATTAAGACTTGAAGTATTAACATAAGCATTCCACAACAATGATAAATGCTAATCTTATATATAATACATGTACGAGTGTCTCTCTCTCTCTCTCGAAAGAATATCAAAATATGATCTGAGAAGTTACGCGCCAACTGAGAAGCCTATTTCTGAGATTTAAGAGCCAGGTCCTGATGTTTCAGAACCAAATACGCACTGGCGCATGCCCAGGTCGGTCCCTGCCAAACTGCTCAGACAACAACAACAGAAGAAAGAAGAAAAAAGATATCTCCAAATTAGTACTGAAATGGTTAATCAGATAATCGGTTTGAAACAAGATAGCTACCTAAGCGATTAGAAAAAAACATCAACCGGTTATCCAAAATATGGATAGTGATCATCATTCCACATTTAAAACATAGTAAATCTGCCACTTCTTTTTTGTGATAATTACACATCGAAGATGTGTTGTATAGAGAAATAATTGACTTTGGCGTTCAAGACTTCGGCAATGATCGGTAGTTTCCATGAGTAATCGCAGAAACTATTCCGTAGTGTGTATACAAACGAACGTTGTCATGTACTTGACAACATTCGTTTGTATGCACACAATGGAATAGTTTGAGAATACTGCTTTCCAATTCCTATATTCGGTGAAATAATGGCCATGGATAACCGGATATTATCCGGTTATAGCTCTTGGTTAGTCGGTTGCGAAAATGAGCTCTGCCCCAAATCAGAAGAAAACAAAGAGCAAAATCCAGAACTACAGAAGAGAAATGAGTCAAATAAAGCAAAACCAGTTCAGAAAGTGGAATCCCAACCACAAAATCTGAGCCAAAAAATCCCAAGTCAGAACCGTTGCGTTGCCAAGGTAAAGATCAAAAGAATAAAGAAAAACAGAAACTATCATCAGATAGATAACCAAAATGCCTTCAAAATGCAACATGTTCGAAGGAATTGAGGACATGTCAGTCGCTGAATGCATCGATGACACAGTCTCGACTAAACAATGTCTGAATTCTTCTCAGGGTAGGTCCCCATGTAAACCTTCACCAAAAGGAAACACAGGGGCAGTTTCTCCCATACGTCCACTATCAAAATCACCACCCAAACATGTATAGTTTAACAGAACACAATATAATACAATGGAATTGTCGAGGGTTTAGAGCGAATTTTACTGAACTGGACCTTCTGAGCCAAAAATATTAACCTGTTGCTTGTTGCTTGCAGAAAACACTCTTAATCCTTAAGGGCCTAGAAAAGGGTCTTGAATTCCCACCATTCTGCAGTCTCTGTAGGTCTAATTCCTTAACAGGCAGCCAAGACCTGACTAGAAACCACTGCCTAGGTAATTTATCTATTGTCAGCAGGACCTCCTCATGATGGCAAGTTAAGGGCACCTGTTCTGAGGTCGGAAAAGTCTGAAATAGGCCTTTAAGGGTTAAAGAAACCAGACACTCAAGATCATTCTGTTTTCAAGCATTATACCTTGATGAAAATGATCTTCATCTTCGTGGAACATTTGTCTTTGTTAGAAACAAAATTAATCACAGTTCTGTACCTTTGCACTCAAATTTACAGGCTGCAGTGGTTCGCCGAACTTGAGACAAGACAGTCACATTATGTTCAATTTTTGTGTTGCCAAACAAACCACTCCAGCTAATTGGTCTTGAACAACTGATTCACCAGCTCCCAACTCTGTACATTTTGTTGGGTGATTTTCATGCTCATAGTCCTCCTTAGGGTGATTCCTGCAACAAAGAAGACCCAAAAGGCAAAACAGGAGAATTTATAACAAAATATGACTTGTTTTTGTTCAATGAAGGGTCAGACTCTTACCTGCATCCTGCTACTGGTTCCTCTTCCTCCATTGATTTTACTATTGCCTGTCATTCTCTTTTCCTTGATTTTTCTTGAAAGGTTGAAGATTACTTGTGCGGGAGTGTCCACTTTCCAATTGTTCTGGAAAGTGTAGTCCCAGCAGACAATGAGAGGGTGCCCTAATGGAACTTTAAAACAGCTGACTGGAACACTTTCTTATCATTTTGTGCTGTATGAGTCACACGGGAGAAATTTGAAGAAAGTGCTGACCAAGTAAAACATTTTATTCAAGGATTGCTTGACATTGCAATTGCAACCATTCCAAAAACTTCGGCAAATCCAAAAGATATCAGCAAACCATGCTTTGATAATGATTGCAAACAGGCTATAAAAGACTGAAAGAAAACTGAACAGGAATTTAAAAAGTCACCCACTGTAAATGATTTGGACAAATTACATATAAATCGGGCAAAAACAAGATGATTTATAAATTAAAAAATTAAAAATTTGTGGGAAACTTATGTTTCTAAACTACACCCATCAACAAAATTTTGGAAAATAATTAAAAAAATTAAAGGAAAACAAATAAAATCAACTGTACAACACCTGGAAGATAACAAAACATTGATTGCATCGAAAAAACAAATATCAGACAAATTGGCCTCAACTTTTTCAAAACATTCATCGTTTGAAAATTGTAATCTGGATTTCATTAAGATTAATTAAAAAGCAACAGGAAAAACAAAAGATCAAATTTGCCTCGGAAAATTTAGAGGATTGCAATGAACCTTTCTCTGTGGAAGAGTTTAAATAACTTCACAAAAAGCAAAATATACTGCCACTGGACCCGATGAAATACATTATCAAATTTTTTAACATCTGCCACAATCATGTCTTGAACTTTTATCTAACAATCATGTACATTTTGGCTTGAAAACCACGAGAAATAGTGTGTATGACATAATGTGTTCCAATTCTGTATCATATAGATGACTCATTCTGAATCCGTATCATATAGACTACTCGTTTCCAGGAACTCAACGGGCTATCATAACAGGCGCATTAATACATTCTGTGTGCATTTCAGTTATCGACTCAGCTGATCACTTAGAAAACAAAACAAAATTCCTTACAATTAGCAACAGATCTATTAATAGCCAATTCCCCCACCCCCCAACACACACACACACACATAATAAATAGAAACTGCACAATTAAATATTACACACATTTCAAGCGTATCGTCACATGAAGTGACATTGAGAGTCAATAATTTTTCAGCGCATGCAACTTGGAAAATTTACGGTGACCGCGTTATGCACTGTTTGTTAAAATCCACAACAATATTGTTCCACAAAATGTGTATTTTTATTCTGTAACCAATGACCCAGACTTAGCTGGTGCTAACTCTTAAATATTCAGGGCCAAACACAAATTTTGCCCCCCCCCCCCCCCAATCCACAAAATTTGCATCCAAATAAAAAAAACTGATGTCTTATATGGTCCTCCATACTTTTGCCTACTGCGCATGCGCAGTGTCAGGGAAGTACCGAAATTGGCACAAAGTCTCATTCTTTGTTTGGCCCTTCTGTCAGTAACATCTTACTGACTTCTGTGCTTATATATCTCAGCTAAAATGATGCCAGACACAATATCATGATGGAAATGGTGGATCCAAGGATGCAGTAAGAGGATGAGAGGAAGAAACAGTGGTTGGATGTGTTCAGGGCTGTAACTTATAATTTTTAGCTTAACTTTGGCGAAGCCAAATTTGAGGTATTGTCATGGTCCATCTGTCTGTCCAGCCATCCGTCCATCGCGCCGTACACACGGCTCGGGCTATAGGCCATATTTATGATGAACCGATCTTTACAAAACTTCTTGGGTACCTTTGTTATCACCATGGGACGAGAACGAGTGTTTTGGGGTCCGGTCTGAAATTCAAGATGGCCACTGGCAGCCATTTTGTACAAAATTAGGTGCAATCAGATTTTTGCGCAGAACTTCCGTATGAAAGCACTGATTTGAATAATTTTGTGTGTGAATGTTTAGTACCATAGGATACATCACATATAATACAGGTTTTTTTCTCGTGCATAAATTATGCCAATTAGACTAACTTTGATATATTTAATGTTACTTTCAGCACCGTAACTGCAAATGCCAATACGGCTCGGGCTAGAGGCCGTATTTATGAACTGATCTTTACAAAACTTCTTGGGTACCTTTGTTATCACCGTGGGACGAGAACGAGTGGTTTTGTGTGCGGTCCGAAATTCAAGATGGCCACCAGCAGCCATTTTGTACTTTATTCTGTGCAATCAGTTTTTTGGAGAGAACTTCTGTATGAAAGTTCTGATTTGAATAAATTTTTGTATGAATGTTTAGTAATATGGAATACATCACATATAGAACAAGTTTTTTTCTTGTGCAGAAATTATGCAAATTAGATGAACTTTGATTTTGCTACTTATACACACTAAGTGCACATGTCAATACGGCTCGGGCTAGAGTCTGTATTTATGAACCGATCTTCACAAAACTTCTTGGGGTACCTTTGTTGTCACCTTGTGACAGGACAAGTGTTTTTGGGTGCCTCTGTTATTACTGTGCTATGAGAACAAATATTTTTGGGTTCAGTCAGACCCACTCTGGGACTCAAAGATTTCTTTTCTAATTTAGCATCTAACTGTCACCCCACTTTTACAATACTTTACCTATATATTTGTTACAGACTACGGTCAGCATTTATGTACAGACCGTTCCAATACTTTACATGTACCTTTTTTATCAGGTCATTACCTAGATGTTTGTCATTGCTGTGTCACATACTATACATGTACATGTCGTAAACAAGTTGAGCTACAGTGTCATTGACACTTTCATTATTATAAATTATTTCATGTTCCCTAATTTCGGGACATGGGCCTGATGTTTTCATTCTTGCTATGAAATCTTCACTGTTTGTTAAGTGTTTCCTCCCTCTCCTTCCTTGAAACCCCCCTAGTTAATCTCCCATGCTTTTGGAACATTTTTAGCTCAATTTTGGCAAAGCCAAATTTGAGCTTATGCCATGGTCCGTCTGTCCGTCAACAATTGGATACGGCTCGGGCAAGAGGCCGTATTTATGAACCGATCTTGGGTACCTTTGTTATGACCGTGGAACGAGAACGAGTGTTTTTGGGTGCGGTCCGAAATTCAAGATGGCTGCCAGCCACCATTTTGTACCAATGATGCAGAAATCTGTTTTTTTGTACAGAACTTCCATATGAAAGCTCTGATTTGAATAATTTTTTGTATGAATGTTTAGTACCATGGGATACATCACATATAATACAGGTTTTTTTCTTGTGCGTAAATTATGCAAATTAGACTAACTTTGATGTTTTTTGATGTTACTTTCAGCACTGAAAGTGCAAATGCCAATACGGCTCGGGCTAGAGGCCGTAATTATAAACCGATTTTTACGAAACTCCTTGGGTACCTTTGTTATCACCGTGGGACGAGAACGAGTGTTTTTGGGTCCGGTCCGAAATTCAAGATGGCCGATGGCAACCATTTTGTACAAAATTAGGTGCAATCAGATTTTTGCACAGAACATCCATATGAAAGCGCTGATTTGAATAATTTTTTGTGTGAATGTTTAGTACCATGGGATACATCATATATAATACAGGTTTTTTTCTCGTGCAGAAATTATGCAAATTAGATGAACTTTGATTTTTTCAGTGCGATTTACACACAGTAAGTACACATGTCAATACGGCTCAGACTAGAGTCTGTATTTATGAACTGATCTTCACGAAATGTCTTGGGTACCTTTGTTATCACCTTGGGACGAGAACGAGTGTTTCTGGGTGCGGTCTAAAATTCAAGATGGCTGCCAGTGGCCATTTTGTACCGAAATTAGGTCTAATCAGTTTTTTGTACACAACTTCTATACAGCTCAGACAAGAGGCCATATTTATGAACCAATCTTTACGAAACGTCTTGGGTACTTTTGTTATCACCGTGGGATGAGAGCGAGTGTTTTGGGGTGTGGTCCGATATTCAAGATGGCCACCAGCAGCCATTTTGTACCAAAATTAGTGCAATCAGTCTTTTGTACAAAACTTCTGTATGAAAGTTCTGATTTGAATAAATTTTTGTATGAATGTTTAGTAACATGGAATACATCACATATTGTAAGGGTTTTTTTCGTGCATAAATTATGCAAATTAGATGAACTTTGATTTATTCAGTGCTACTTACACAATGTAAGCACACATGTCAATACAGCTTAGGGTAGAGGCTGTATTTATGAACCGATCTTCACAAAACTTCTTGGGTACCTTTGTTATCACCTTGGGACGAGAATGAGTGTTTCTGGGTATGGTCCAAAATTCAAGATGGCTGCCAGTGGCCATTTTGTACCGAAATTAGGTCCAGTCAGTTTTTTGTCACAAGTTCTATACAGCTCGTATTTATGAACTGATCTTCACAAAACTTCTTGGGTACCTTTGTTTTCACCTTGGGACAGGAATGAGTGTGTTTTGGGGTGCCTTTGTTATCACTGTGCTATGAGAACAAATATTTTGGGGTTCAGTCAGACCCAATCTGGGACTCAAAGATTTTTTTCTAGTTTAGCATCTGACTGTCAACCACCTTTACAATACTTTACCTATACATTTGTTACAGGCAACGGTCAGTATTTATGTACAGCCCGTTACAATACCTCTTTATATGTACCTTTGTTATCAGGTCATTACCTAGATGTTTGTCATTGCTGTGTCACATACTATACATGTACATGTCTTTGTCTTGACAAGTTGAGATACAGTGTTATTGACACATTCATTTGAAATTTTTTTCTTGAAAATTTCTTGGGAGTTTAACTTGGTTACAGAATGTTTATTCTGTTAACCCCATGGTTACGTCCTCACCCTTGGGGTGTTAGGCGTTTTTGGTCATGCATCTACTATCTGATGTATTGCAGTTTCTTCTGAGGAAGATTCTGCTTTACATCGGATAGTTTTAAGAATCTGTTACTGACTTCGGGCCATGTTTTTCAGTGCCTGGAGTCTTGTTTCTGGTTTTTATAGACTTTTGTTTACGTTGACAATGGTTACTTTCTTTTAGTAATTCCTTGTCATCTGTTAGGTTAGATATGTAGTCAGATACATTTGTATACTCCGTAAGTGTAACATTAATTTTTTAGTTTGTTTAAAAAATTTTGTCCACACTTAGGCTTTTTTGGGATCCATTTGGGCTCATCGTTCCCTTTGGGAACTTAGGCTTATGTCAAAATTTTTCAAAATTTTTTTTTTTTATGAATTATTTTTCTAAATTTTGTTATGGATTGTATTATTATGATGTATCTTTGTAATATTGAGGGTTAGTGCGAGTACTACGGCTTAATAATATTCTTATAATTATGAAAGAATTTTGTTCAAATTGTAAATCGAGGAAGTCTTCCTCGGACTCTCATGCTCATTGTATTTACTGTAGTCATTGTACTCGCACTAACTCTTGTTCAGTTTGTGCCAATTGGGATGACAAGCGTTGGAGACGTGAGTCACGGTACTTTGTTAGTGGTGAGAGATCGATGCCTGTTCTCTCACCACAAGGTCACTCTAGTTTTTGAGTTTCTTTTTCAGAGGAACAAGAACATGGTGATGTTTCTTTGATGTCGTCTGGAAGTGTGCTGCTGTCGTCACAAATTAAGAGTTAGCAGCAAAAGTGCTCAATGAAATTAGACAAGTGCGTAGGTCCCAAAAGGGATTTACGGCCTTGTCGCCAGCTAGCTCAACCGATGGATCTATCACTCAGCATATGGGTGGTGAGACGCCAGGTAAGTCCGTTGTGGTCCAGGAGAGGAAAAAGAGGGTGTTGCGAGCACTATAATCTTGTATCACGCACACCCTGCGACGTTGAATGGAGGACAGAACAGATGAAGCCAGTCAGTTCTGTAGTAAGTTCATTCCTGTCATCCTGGACTGAGAGCGAGAGAGGTCCCTCTCTCTTACAACAGGATCTGGGGCCGGATGTTGTTGTTCAAAATGTTCTTCAGTCGGAGCATACGTCCACACCTCGTGTTCGGGACGCTCCGTCTTATAGACAGCCGGCATCGGCTAGTCTATCGGCTTCCTCTTCAGCATATCAGCACACACGATCGCACCTTGGCTTTGTGACCTCAGATATCCAGTCTGCTTCACCGATAAACGATTCCATGTTATCTAGGTCACGCCATCCAGTAGCCAGGGACACCAGGCCTCAACAGTTGGGATGTTCGCATAAAAGGATTATGTTGGACACATCGTCCCAGGAGCTTCCAGCAGCTAAGCAACAGAGGACCGCAGCTCCACAGGCCTCTGTGACGGACTTGCTGTTGCAGATAGTGCAGCTCATCCCAGCAACCTACGGAACATCCTTCCACAGTTTCTGATCAGGAACTGTCGGATGAAGCTGGGTCGATTCGTTCCTATGCAAGGTCAGACAGGGATGACCGAGATTCTCATCTGGTCCAGTCGGATGGTGAAAGGGAAATTACGGAGCTGGATTTGTCCCTTTTGGAACAACATAAGGTGGCGATGGAGTTTATCTGTCAACACTTTCCAGACGTTGTTCTGTTGGAATAGGTTGCTGCGACAAAGGATAAGAGACTGATAGCATCATTGGATACTGATGTTTTTGGCCGGATTAAGGAAGATGTTCCTGATTATCCGGTCCAGTCCAGCAATGTCTCATGGACGTTTGACTTGATTAATGACGCTATTTTTAATTTAGCCTCAAAGACAGGCAAGAACAGTTTCTTATCATCACATGCTCTGGATCTGCCGTTCATCAATAGTAGGAATAGATTTGCAACGGCAGGACAGGGCATACCGAGAGTTCCTCTACGTTTAGACGATCAGGCTGAGGACTTAGATTTGTCCCTGCCTTCGTCTTTTTCTATTCTCCTTAGCACTAGGAGACAGCGATTTCGTCTAATAGACGCCTTGTCATACACAGATCACCATACCAGAGCGTTAGCACAACGTCTCGACGGAAAAGAATTTGAGGACATTCGCTCCTCCTTAAGAGTTCTTTCTAGGGCTATTGCATTCTCCACGTATAACTCTGCCCTGTCAGTGGCTAATTTGGAGTTGGTTAGACGTGATGTGGCCCTGGCTTCATCCACTATAGTGGATTCAAAGGTGAAAAACTCTCTTCGAGTCGCTCCGGTTTCCGGGGATTTTCTCTTTGATGGTTAGCTTTCTTTAATCTTTGATTACCAAGAAAGCTTCAGATTCTCTGCTTTTTAAGGCGGTTTCTAAAAGACCTGACTCAGCAGAAAAGAGTAAAGCAAGAGCTTCAGGGCGTTGTTCTGGCCGAGACAACCGGTCAGATGCCCCTAGGTCGACAGGACGAGGCGCTGGATAGGGAGGACGTAGTTTCTCTTCCCGTAGGCCTCGCAGGTCCAGGAGGTGATGGTCAGGACCTCTATTGCAGTCCGGTGGGCAGAAGGCTGACAAAGTTTTTTGACCAATTGGTTGTCAATTACAGATGACCGATGGGTAAAAGAGGTTATCTCGGATGGCCTTAAGCTATCTTTCTGAGAAAAACCTCCACTAACACGAAGTACTCGCTGAACTCAGCTTCTGTCCAATCTTCAAAAAAGAGATTCACTTCTATCAGAGGTGCAATCTCTTTTTGATAAGAATGCAATAGAGGTCGTGGAAAACCAGGAATCCCTGGGTTTTTACAGTCAACTGTTCTTGGTACTGAAGCCAGACGGCTCGTTCCATCCAGATATAGATCTGAGCTGGATAAACAAGTTGATTGTGGCTCCAAAGTTCTCTTTGGAGACCATTCGATCAGTGAGGGCGAGCATTCGAGTGGACAATTATGCATCAAGCATAGATCTCAAGGATACGTACTTTCATGTCATGGTACATCCGACATTCAGAAAGACCTTTGCTTCTCCGTCCCAGGAGTTGTTTATCAGTTCCGAGCGATGTGCTTCGGACTCAATTCTTTGCCCTGGGTTTTCACTCGGTAATGGCTTATTTCCGAGCTCATTCGTCTGCGGTAACGTCGGCCTACTTGGACGACATTCTTCGGAGGTTCAGCAACAAAACAGTTCTTCAGAACGATGTTCAGAGTCTGCTTCAATTGCTCCGACGTCTTGGTTTCATTGTAAACGAAAAGAAGTTGGATCTAGCTCTGTCCAAGTCGTTCACTCACTTGGGAATGAGCTTCGAGACTCACAACAATCTGGTTGGTTTTCCATTACCCAGAGCGAAGTTAGTCAGTTGCTATACTCGTTTTTGTCTGCACTCAGACGTAGAACAGCGAGAGAATTCATGCGACTGATGGGATTGTGCAGAGTGGCGGCGAATCTAATTCCGATGGGCCGCTTGCGCACACGTCCACTCCAGATATTTTTCACTCAAATTTGGGGTGTGAACATTCATTCGCTTGAAACAAATATCGTTTTATCGGACCAAGTAAAACAAAGGATTCAGACTTGTGCAGATATTCAATGGTTGACTCAGAGAGTTCCATTGCAGCTGCCGGATCCGGTTTTTACGATTATGACGGATGCGAGTCAAACAGGTTGGGGCGCGACATTGATCCCAACAGATTTGAGGTGCCAGGGCCTTTGGGATCCGGTGTTCCTGAACAAGCACATAAACATCAAAGAGATGATGTCAATTTGGTTTGCGCTACGTCATTGGATGAACATAATAAAGAATTCACATGTTCAAATACTGTCGGACAATTCGACGGTAGTTGCGTACATTTGGAAACCAAGGAGGCACTCATTCGATTCAGTTATTCGACCTAACAGAAAGAATTCTTCAGTTTGTTCTAGAGCATCACGTTCTTCTGTCAGTCCGTCATATTCCGGATTGTCTGAATGTTTGGGTGGTTTTAAAGTGTAAAGCTAATGTCTATCTCATTTATGTATTATTTTTAAAATGTAGCTCGGTGTGAAGCATTTGTATACATCACGTGTCATACAAGTGTTAATAGACACTTTTAAATGAGTATAAAGAGTCTCATTCTCTGGACTATCTTTTTTTATTGGCTTTCCTTTAAGGAATTAGTATAATGGGTTATACTGGATGTTAATAGAGATCATCGATGTTATTGTGCTCAATTATTGATTGGTGATGTGTCTTTCTTATTTTTAATAAACAAGAAAGATATATGTAAATCCTTTCTCTCCTTTTCTCCTTGAGGGGATAATTCTTTATACATAATTGAGCCTATTATTAGATTTTCCTTTATGTCCTAGGCCCTCCAGCCTTTTTTCTATTCAGCTAAGTCTGGGTCATTAGTTACAGTATAAAAATATGAAAAAATTTATAGTAATTTATATATTTTTTATACTTACCAATGACCCAGACAGGGATGGCCCTCCCATGAGTTGGAACTCATACCTCCCCTCTGATCATATAACATTTACCAGGCACTGGTTGTAAGAATGAGGATTTGGCGCCAATTTTGGTACTTCCTTGACACTACGCATGCGCAATAGGCAAAAGTATGGAGGACCATATAGGACATCAGTTTTTTTTATTTGCATGCAAATTTTGTGGATTTTGGGGGCAAAATTTGTGTTTGGCCCTAAATATTTAAGAGTTAGCACCAGCTAAGTCTGGGTCAGTGGTAAGTATAAAATATATATAAATTACTTTACATTTTTTCATTTTTTTTTTTTCAACTTTTCTCTCTCAATGTTATGTCCCAAAACTATATTAATAATTTAAGATTTAATCTGTTTATGTGACAGAATTATTAGATAAATGAATTATCATGATAATGTACATGTCCTATGATTTGCATCAGATTCTTGGTGGTGTCCAGAATAGGATCGTAACTCGCCAGCAAAGCCGCCTTGTTGAGATCCCATTCTGAACACCACCTCGAATCTGATACAAATCACAGGACACGCACATTATCATGATAATCTGTATTTATTATCAATTATCAATGAAATATGGGTGACTGGCCAGTTTCTAACTTCCTGGCATAAAGCAACAATAGTCCCCATTCCAAAGATCACAACAACCCAAGTAATTACAGGCCTATTGCCTTAACAAGTTGTCTGTGTAAATCCAAGGAAAGGATGATCAATTATCAGCTTGTTTGGTTTTTGGAATTGGACAATCTACTCGTGAATGTTCTTTGTGGTTTCAGAGGTCAGAGAAGTGCTGTGTATCATTTGGTTAGACTAGAAACATTGAAAAGAAATGCTTTACCAGAAAAGAACATGCAGTTGCCATCTTCTTTGATCTGGAAAAGGAATATGATACAGCATGGAACTAGGGGATTTTATAAGATCTTTTTAATGTAGGGTTGAGAGGGCTGATGCCTCTTTGTATTGAAAACTTTTTATTTAAAGGACCATCAATTTCAAATTTGTGTTGGGTCTTCATTATTCGATAACCACGAGCAAGAATTGAGAGTTCTTCAGGGTAGTATTTTATCTGTTACCCTTTTTTAAGCTCACCAGAATTTTTGCCGCCCTGTCCGTTTGTCCGTGTGTCTGTGGGTCCGAAACAAATGGTTTCCAGATGATAACTTTAGTTTGACTGAACGAAATGAAACAAAATTTTATACTTCGATTTATAACCACATAATACAGGTTGGGATTGATAATGGGCCATGGCCCTTTTCTGATTTAGAAAACATGTTGATACTGGTTTCCGGATGATAACTTTAGTTTGAGTAAACGAAATGAAATAAAATTTCATAAAATTTCATACAAGGGTTTGTAACCACATAGTACAGGTTGGGGTTGATAGTGGGCTTAGTCCAATATTTTTTGACAGAGTTATGGCTCTTTTCTGGCTTAGAAGACATGTTGATATTGGTTTCCGGATGATAACTTTAGTTTGACTGAACGAAATCAAACAACATTTTATACATGGGTTTATAACTGCGTTATACATGTTGGGATTGATAGGGTGCTTGGCCTGATAATTAGCTCAACTTTGACGTAAGTCAAATATGAGCTTATACCATGGCCAGTCGTCCGTCTGGCTGTCTGTCCATCTACAATTCAATACGGCCCGGACTAGAGGCCGTATTTATGAACCGATCTTTACAAAACTTCTTGGGTACCTTTGTTATGACTGTGGGATGAGAACGAGTGTTTTGGGGTCTGATCCGAAATTCAAGTTGGCCGCTGGCAGCCATTTTGTACAAAATTAGCGGCAATCAGATTTTTGCACAGAACTTCCAGATGAAAGCTCTAATTTGAATAATTTTTTGTGTGAATGTTTAGTACCATGGGATACATCACATATAATACTGGTTTTTTTCTCGTGCGTAAATTATGCAAATTAGACTAACTTTTATGTATTTAGTGTTACTTTCAGCACTGTAAGTGCAAATGCCAATACGGTTCGGGCTAGAGGCCGTATTTATAAACCGATCTTCACCAAACTTCTTGGGTACTTTTGTTATCACCGTGGGACGAGAACGACTGTTTTGGGGTCCGGTCCGAAATTCAAAATGGCTGATGGCAGCCATTTTGTACAAAATTAGGTGCAATCAGATTTTTGCGCAGAACTTCCATATGAATGCGCTAATTTTATGTGTAAATGTTTAGTACCATGGGATACATCACATATAATACGTTTTTTTTTTCTCGTGCAGAAATTATGCAAATTAGATGAACTTTGATTTTTTCAGTGCTACTTACACACAGTAAGTACACATGTCAATACGGCTCAGGCTATAGTCTGTCAATACGGCTCAGGCTATAGTCTGTATTCATGAACCAATCTTCACGAAACGTCTTGGGTACCTTTGTTATCACCTGGGGACGAGAACGAGTGTTTCTGGGTGCAGTCCAAAATTCAAGATGGCTACCAGTGGCCATTTTGTACCGAAATTAGGTTTAATCAGTTTTTTTGTACACAACTTCTATACGGCTCAGGCTAGAGGCTGTATTTATGAACTGATCTTTACGAAACGTCTCGGGTACCTTTGTTATCACCGATGGATGAGATCGAGTGTTTTTGGGTGTGGTCCATAATTCAAGATGGCCACCAGCAGCCATTTTGACCAAAATTGGTGCAATCAGTTTTTTTGTATTGTACAGAACATCTGTATGAAAGTTCTGATTTGAATAAATTTTTGTATGAATGTTTAGTAACATGGAATACGTCACATATATATAGTATGGGTTTTTTCTCAGGCAGAAATTATGCAAATTAGATGAACTTTGATTTATTCAGTGCTACTTGTAGCTCAGGCTAGAGGCTGTATTTATGAACCGATCTTCACGAAACTTCTTGGGTACCTTTGTTATCACCTTGGGACGAGAACAAGTGTTTCTGGGTGTGGTCCAGAATTCAAAATGGCTGCCAGTGGCCATTTTGTACCAAAATTAGGTCCAATCAGTTTTTTGTCACAGCTTTTATACGCCTCTTATTTATGAACTGCTCTTCACGAAACTTCTTGGGTGCCTTTGTTATCACTGTGCAATGAGAACAAATATTTTGGGGTTCAGTCAGACCTACTCTGGGACTCAAAGATTTCTTTTCTAGTTTAGCATCTGACTGTCACCCACATTTACAATACTTAACCTATACATTTTGTGGTCTGAGAACCATAAGGTTCTATCTTCCACTGGAAGATAGAACCTCATGGTTCTCACGCGACGATTTGTTACAGACTACGGTCAGTATTTATGTACAGACTGTTACAATACTTTATATGTACCTTTGTTATCAGGTCATTTTGGTGAGCTCGTTCCAATGAGGGGGTCGCATAATATGGTTTTGTTAAAAAATTTTGTCAAATTTGAAAGAAACAATAATTAATAAACTTTGATATTGTCCTCATTGGGTTAAAAGGGTAAGTTCTATGAAGTATTTATCTAAATTAATGCTGTCTTTTGTAAAGCTGAAGGGTTACCTATTTCACAAAGCTTGATCATCAATCAGTAATACATGAAAAAACTTGAGACATGACCATGTAAAGTATTTGCCTAAATACTGGTCTGTCTGTCAATCATGTGAACCATTGACAAATGGGAGCAAAATGGAGGCGAGTAGAAAATCGCTCACCACAAATAAAGTTTGTGAGAGTGAAAACTGTGAGGAGAGTGAATTTGATTGAGTGTTCAGTTCAATGTTTAACTTCAACTGACAAGCATCCTTCGAAACAAATGTATGAATACAACCGAACACGGATGGAAATTTTGACAGTGAAAATATATGGAACCCACTGAAATTAGTTCTGGATTTTAAATGGCAGATTATTAAAATCATGGAAAATGGATGCATAAATTCCAAATCGGGCACATTAATTTGTGTCACTGGTGAATTGGAGTGACAGGTGTCACGTGTATAAAAAAAAACTGGGCAACATTTGATAAAAAAAAAATACATAAGTATTAAAACATTTCTCAGATCTCAGAATGGCCACCGTTTTTGATATCTGAACACGCGTGTTCATTTTGTGGCAGGAGTGAGCTCTGAGCGAGTTGTCAATGTACAACCCTCTTACTGTTAGCGTGTCGAGTGTGGATGTATAAGCGAACTACTGTGTGGCATGTTCATAACGACAGAAAAGGAAATTGTTTGGAATTGTACTTTGGAATTGACGCAACTCAAAAGGATGAAAACACACCGAAGAATAGAGGCAAGCGATTACTCAGGCACCTTGGATAATTTTTAGCTGCGACTAGCAGCTTTATAAGTGGCTATGTAGGTCTGTCTGTCTGTCTGTCTGTGACCAACGAGTTTCAAAACTCAATAACTTTTGAAATACTTGATGGAATGACTTTATGTTTGGCATGTAAGTGTATCTTTTTGATGTCTAGCCACTGTTAAATGCATGTCTTGTTCAAAATATTTTTCTTGGAGTTATGGCCCGTCTGTCGGTCGGTCGGTCGGTCTGTCCGTCTGTCTGTGACCAACGAGTTTCAAAACTCAATAACTTTTGAAATACTTGATGGAATGACTTTATATTTGGCATGTAAGTGTATCTTATTGATGTCTAGCCACTGTTCAATGCATGTGTTGTTCCAAATATTTTTCTAGGAGTTATGGCCCTTGATGAACTTAGAATTTTGTGAAGGACACAATGCGGTTGCCGCAGGTGGGATTCGAAAAATTCCCAGTGATGTTTGAACATCTGAATAATTAAAGTCTCAAAGGGTTAACTGTGACTGTGTTTGTACATAAACTGATCAAACTATCTTATTGGGTTGGAACTAGACATGTTAAGTCTCACAGATTCACCATGAGACTCCCGGATTGGGTCATGATCTCCCGCACTCACGGTAGCACCCATAAATCTCCCGCATTGACAGAATTTATCAAGAGAAAAAAACGAAATCAACCTTTTCTTTTTTTGTGTACAATTTACTTCACGTTTGCAAACGGTAATCTTTGAAATCTGCGGATTTTTAAGTAAGCTTCAGAAATTCAGTCTTTTTTTTTGCTGCGACTAGCAGCTCTATAAGTGGCAATGTCGGTCTGTCTGACTGTCTGTCGGTCGGTCGGTCGGTCTGTCTGTGACCAAAGAGTTTCAAAACTCAATAACTTTTGAAATACTTAATGGAATGACTTTATATTTGGCATGTAAGTGTATCTTATTGATGTCTAGCCACTGTTCAATGCATGTGTTGTTCCAAATATTTTTCTTGGAGTTATGGCCCTTGATGAACTTAGAATTTTGTGAGATTGCAGCACCCGTCGCAGCTACGGCGTCGATGTCGCGATTTTTATGTGAACGATGGTGCGTGCCTTTCCCACGCGTCACTTGTGAACCGACTAGCCTTACTTTATTGACACCATCACAGGACGTTATTGTACTTTGTGTAAATTTGTTATTGCTTCTGCCTTAACTCTTAACCCTTTGAGTAATCAAGACATGGCTGCTTTACTGTCATCTAAATTAAGTCCAGAAATCAATGGTGACATAATTCATACAGATTACAAGAGGAAAATTTGATTAAATGTGCCAGAATTATACTTTTTTCAGTGGCAAGAGAAATCATGTCCTGTGCAGAAATATCTGCCAGCAGCATGCAAGGAGTTAATTGCCAGCAGATGGATTTAATAAAATTTATATTTATTTATTTATTGGTGTTTGTGGTCACATAATTATGCACAATGGCTAATCATGACCGTGACAGTTTTACAGGCGGAGGAAGCTGGAGAGAACCACCGAGAAGCGACGAGCTACTGTCAGCTCCTCAACATTCTAACTCTGTTCAAGCTTTGCTCAAGCAGGGTTACAGCGGTTGAAGATATGTGCACCATCAACGTGCAGTACGCCTTAGTACACGGCATCATCATGCCCCCATGTCGGCAGCTGGGATAATGTAATTTAATAAAATAATTCTTTTTGTTTGTATTATCATCATTAGTTCTCGTATTTGCAGTGGTGACGCTTCTGTGTAAGAGCAAAACAAAATTTTAGTGCCAAATTTTTAGCCAATCGGTGTGTTTTGTGCCAAATCAAGATTGGCTAAATTGGCACCCAATAGTGTGAACACCAGTCACAATGCCTCATAAGGAGGGCAGTGTTGGGAAAATTGGCCCAGTTTCTAAAAAAAAACAAATCTGGGTGGGGAACAGAAGCAAGTTTGTTAAATCAATACCCTTATGTAATATTTGAGCTCCTCTGTGGACCCCAAATTTTTTCTTACTGGAATATTTTTTAAATTTTCTTCAAACCTAACCGGAATCTTTTGATAATTAATATACTGCACCCTTATGGGTGTCAGATTGTTCAAATCAAGCCCCTGGGTTTATGCCTGGGCTTCCTAGGAGAGCCCAAATTTTTACTTGGTGCAATAGGACTGATACTCTTCAAAAAACCTTCTTCAGCTCAACCAGTCAGAATCTTCTGATATTTGGATTTGGTGTACAGCATTGTTGTTCAAAGCAAGTCCCTGATCTTTGAGAGAGTTAATCAAGTTACTCAGGTTCTATCAAGAGGAAAAGCCAATTGTAGCTATAAGCACTAGCTCTTGAGATGGCCTAACTGACCTGAGAAATACAGAATCAGAAAGTGATTTACGTCACTGTGTAACCCCCATTTATGAGTGAATTTAACACCCGAGTTGGATAAATACAGCAAATGGAGATGCTTTCCTTTCTAGTATATCAGCATGATAGGCCTAGCTCAATGGGCAGGTAATAAACAGGTTTCAGTGCCCTGGTAAAACAAAAACACTACAGTCTTCAGGCATGATGTGTTTGACGTAACTTATGTTTACATATCAGGAGGGTCTGTGTGCATGTGTTGTGAGTTTGTGACATAGTTATGCATTGATGTACATTCAAATTTAAATATTCCTGAGGTTAGTTGGCTGGATATTTTAGTAGCTGACAAACTTAATGGCAGCTTGCTGGAAGAGTTAGTGGCTGACTATGGCTTGGAAGGTCTGTAGCTGGCCTCTATTCTCCAGCCCTGATCCACAACAGTTAACAATATATTTCTGTATTACAAGACTATCAGTACTGAAATGGTTAACCAGATAACCGGTTTGAAACCGGTTACCTACTTAACCGATTTGAAAAACACATCAACCGGTTATCCGAAATATCGATAGTGATCGTCATTCCACGGTTAAAATGTAGTAAATCTGCCACTTCTCCTTTGGGCTAGATTACACCTTGAAGCAATGCTGTATTTTTTGAGAAATAATCGACTTTGGCGTTCAAGACTTCGATAATGATCGGCAGTTTCCGTGAGTACTGAGTAACCACAGAAACTATTCCGTAATATGTATACAAACGAACGTTGTCGAGTAGTCGACAACGTTCGTTTGTATACACACTGCGGAATAGTTTTTGAGAATACAGTGGAGCCCACTTAATTGGATATCTCTTAATTGTATATCCCTGTTAATTGAATATAATTGACAAACCCAAAACCATTTTCCATACCTCCAGTACAAATTTGACCTGTTAACTGAATATAGGTTATAGAGTAAACTCCTGGTAATTGAATAAAAATTCTTGTAACCTGTTGAGAAATTATCCTGACTCTCCCCAGTTTTCCTTTGTTTATAGACCTATTTGGCTTCAGTACATTCAATACAGGCATTTAATCTATTATATCTTGTTTGACAGAGCTCATGAAGCTCTTTCAAACAAGATATAATAGAATAAATGCTAAGTTTATCTCTAGAATACAGGAAAATGACAATGCCTGTTAATTGAATACTCCTGTTAATTGAATAATTTTCATTGGCAAAGTGGCTATTCAATTAACAGGTTTCCACTGTACTGCTTTCCAAATCCTATAGTTTTGATCCCAGATACGGTGAAATAATGGCTACGGATAACTGGATATTATCCGGTTATAGCTCTCGGTTAGTCGGTTGTGAAAATGAGCCAACCTTTTCAGCTGTAAAGACTATACAATGTCTTAGAATCTCACTGATTATATCTGTATTTCTGGTTATTTTTGTTAGATCACAAAAACGAGATCGATTGAAAATTGTATCAGAGAAGAAGCAGGATGTTGTACAGAATATGAAAAACAAAGAAGCATCAAGAACAGGTGAATATTAAGAAAGATAAGGCCACACAAAGTACATCTTTTGTTTCTCAGGCCACTTTTTGTAAAACTGTATGCAGGCGGGCTGTTTTTTATTTTATTTTTTATTTGTGTAATTATTTCTTTGCCATCAAAAGTCCATGTTCTCTGTTTGTTTTATGTTTTAGGCCTCACAATCTACAGAATAGCATGGGTGGTGGTGTATTTCGTCCCTTGAGTACAAGAAGGCTTTGCAATGCTAAAGCTTTCTTGCGCTCAAGGGACAAATTTATTAATTTTATTAACTTGGGTAAAATATCGGACATAAAAAAAACATTTTATTTTTATTTTTTTAAGTTTACATTGGTTATAAAAGGAGAGCATGCGGCAGCCAAAAGGATCACGCGGGAGGGCCTGAGAAACAGATTTTTAACTTTTTTAGGCCTAAATTCTAATTATTTTTTTAGGTGAAGCTGGGAATTTTTCAGTTGGGTTCTGGTTTTTGTGGCAAACTGGTCAACCGAACCTAAAGACCCGGCAAAAACTGGCCCAACAGTTTAACCCTTTGATACTTTTGTACATCTTATGATATACGAAATCAAACAGCACCTTGATACTTTTGTACGTCTTATGCCGTACGAAATCAAACAGCACCTTGATACTTTTGTACGTCTTATGCCGTACGAAATCAAACAGCACCTTGATACTTTGTGGTCATTTGTTTTGTTATTATTTTTCGATTTTTTGTAAAGTTTTAACCTCAATTCCTATTTTCTACCAAAGAGTGCTCAGTGACAAGCATTGAGCCAAATGTTATCGCAGCTTAAAATACTAATATAATCCTGCTGTCAAGACTTCTTAACTGTTAAGTGCAAGAAGCCACTATCAGGGCTTTCAAAAAATGAGGATATCAGAGCAAAAGCCAACACTTTACTTGCTTATATTTCATATTCAGTCAAACACAAATAAAATGTGTATTTAAATTTGTTTTATTACAAATTATTGGAGAGTGCCTTGGGCACTCTCCAAAAATTTGTAATAAAACAAGTTTTGAATAACAAATTCAGACCACCAAAAATAATCTAGCCCTCAACCAGATAATCACTAAAGTGAAAAATATCTCATTTGTACTTTTCGACGTTTGAAATCGCATTTTGAAAAACATTGAAGAAAGTAAATTCCCAGTATTATTTATTTATTTATTGGTGTTTAAGGTCACATACTTATGCACAATGGCTAATCGTGACCGTGACAGTTTTACGGGTGGAGGAAGCCGGAGTACCCGGAGAGAACCACCGAGCAACGACAAGCAGCTGTCAGCTCTCCAACATCGTAACTCTGAACTCGGCACCGCAGCACAGGCAGGGTTAAATTGGTTGAAGACATGCGCACCATCGACGTGCAGTACCCCTCAGTACACAGCGTCATCGTGCCCCCATGTAGGCAATCGGGGTGAAGTGTCTTGCCCAAGGACACAACGCGGTTGCCGCAGGTGGGATTCGAAAAATTCCCAGTGATGTTTGAACATCTGAATAATTAAAGTCTCAAAGGGTTAACTGTGACTGTGTTTGTACATAAACTGATCAAACTATCTTATTGGGTTGGAACTAGACATGTTAAGTCTCACAGATTCACCATGAGACTCCCGGATTGGGTCATGATCTCCCGCACTCACGGTAGCACCCATAAATCTCCCGCATTGACAGAATTTATCAAGAGAAAAAAACGAAATCAACCTTTTCTTTTTTTGTGTACAATTTACTTCACGTTTGCAAACGGTAATCTTTGAAATCTGCGGATTTTTAAGTAAGCTTCAGAAATTCAGTCTTTTTTTTAGCTGCGACTAGCAGCTCTATAAGTGGCAATGTCGGTCTGTCTGACTGTCTGTCGGTCGGTCGGTCGGTCTGTCTGTGACCAAAGAGTTTCAAAACTCAATAACTTTTGAAATACTTAATGGAATGACTTTATATTTGGCATGTAAGTGTATCTTATTGATGTCTAGCCACTGTTCAATGCATGTGTTGTTCCAAATATTTTTCTTGGAGTTATGGCCCTTGATGAACATAGAATTTTGTGAAATTGCACCACCTGTCGCAGCTACGGCGTCGATGTCGCGATTTTTTTTTCTCTTTCCTTTGTTCCAAATCATGTTTAATTAAAATAAATTAATACAAGAATGGACTATTTGATATTATTCTGTCATTAAATGGTGATCGAAGACCAGACAATATAGCTTGGTGCAACGTTTTCACAACAAAAACACCAACCTTTTTTCTTAGTAGATAAGCGACTTTGCCCCAGTTTTCACAACATAAACACAGCTGCCTGTGAAGGAACAACAGTTGATTACTGTTTGAAACCATACTGATTTCGGCTCATCAGAGATCTGCTTTTTAATTGAAAAATAACTTTGTTTTCAAAACATTCTATGATGAAAGGATCACAGGTAACTGTAGTTGTGTATATATATCAGGCAATGTATACCAGTAAGTACCATTTTCAATCAAATTTGCAATGTCTGAAAATCCATCCAAAAAACGTTGCTACGATTCTAAATTTAAAGAATCATGGAAGAAGGAAATGACCTGAAATTTATACAGGCAAAAAGTAAGGGAAGGGAGCGGGGTAGTTGCGTGATAAACTATTGTGAAGAGTGGGGGGGAGAGGGGGGGGGGCTATTGAACTAGGTTTGGAATAGAATATGTTGGGATGGGGAGGGGTAGTAGTGGGTAAATTAATGGAGATAAAGTGTGTGTGTGTGGGAGGGGGAGGGGGGTAAACTGTATAAATTTACCCCACTTACAATTACAAAGTGTGTGTGTGGTCCCTTAACTGAAAGTTTGCTGGTGGTTCTTAAGCTTTTTCTAAAAAATTGTAAGTGGAGTAAATTTATATAGCGATGAAGTGAGAGGGGGTGGTACCAGTAAATTGATAGAGATACATGTCGACAACTTAATAAATTGTTGTTCTCTGAACGAAAGTCTTGTTATAATATTCACACGCAAAAATCTTCCTGATTGTCATTTTCAAAACTTAACATGTCTGGTTGGAACTGGACTAAAGGTCCCTATGGAGTATCGTCATTTAGTCTATCCATCATAGAGGTGAGTACGCTGTGTTCTCATTGTCACATTTTCTCCACTCATACAAGTCAATAAGGAAGAAAATGTTACATTGAGAACACAACATAGATACAGATGAACTTGATTCATTTGTTACCCTAATTCATGTTTTTTAGCTGCGACGGGCAGCTCTATATGTGGCAATGTCGGTCTGTCGGTCTATCACCAACAAGTTTAAAAAACACCATAACTCCTAAAATACTTGATGGAATGACACCATACTTGGTATGCAAGTGTATCTTCATGATGTCTACACCCTCTCAGTAGTGCATGTCCTTCGGATAACTTCTGTCACATTTATGGACATGTCACCGAGTTTTTTTTGTCACCAACAAGTTTTTTTGTCACCAACGAGTTTTAAAACATCATTGGCGTTGCACAAATCGTCGCAGCTTCGGCACTGTGACAGTGCTTTTAGTTTCTGACTGAATATGATAAGTAAAGTTAGACTGAACCCAATGGAGATACAGTGGAGCCCACTTAATTCGATATCTCTTAACTGAATAATCCTGTTAATTGAATATAATTTCCCAACACAAAACCATTTACCATACCTCCAGTACAAATTTGACCTGTTAAATTGAATATAGGTTATAAATTGAACTCCTGTTAATTGAATAAAAAATCTTGTAACCTGTCGAGAAATTACCCTGACTCATCCCAGTTTTCCTTTGTTTATAGACCTGTTTGACGTCAGTACATCCAATACAGGCATTTAATCTATTATATCTTGTTTGACAGAGCTCATGGATCTCTGTCAAACAAGATAGAATAAATGCTAAGTTTATCGCTAGAATACAGGAAAGTGATACAATCCCTTTTAACTGAATACTCCTGATAATTGAATAATTTTCATTGGCAGAGTGGCTATTTCAGTTAAAAAGGTTCCACTGTACTTATGGAGATACTTATAGACAACAAACTATTGTAGATTTTTTTCCAGTTGAAGGTGCCTGTAGTATTATTTACTGCATGTTCTTAACACACAGAAAAAACGAACCAAAACCAAAGTTTTTTTATTGAAACTGAAACTGAATCTGAAAAAACAAAACCTCCCAGCTCAAATTCTATACATTTTAGGCCACACAAAGTAGATCTTCTGTTTCTCAGGCCATTATTTGTGAAATTGCATGTGGGCGAGCGGTTTTTTATTTTATTTTTTATTTCAGTAATTTCTTCTTTGCCTTCAAAAGTTCATGTTCTTGGTTCAAGTTTTAGGCCTCATAATCTACAGAATAGCATGGGTGGTGGTGTATTTCATCCCTTGAGTGCAAGAAGGCTTTGCAATGCTAAAGCATTGCAAAGCCTTCTTGCACTCAAGGGATAAATTCATCAATTTTTTTAACTTGGGAAAAATATAAGACATAAAACAATTTAATTTTTATTTTTTTTAAGTTTAAATTGGTTATAAAAAGAGAGCATGCGGCAGCCAAAAGGACCATGTGGGAGGGCCTGAGAAACAGATTTTTTATTTTTTTAAGCCTTATCATGATTATGTGCATGTCCTGCGATTTGTATCACATTCTCGGTGGTGTCCAGAATGGGATCTCAGTGAGCTGCCTTTGCCAGCGAGAATCTGTTGCAAATCACAGGACATGCACATTATCATGATAATTCATTTATCTAACAATTCTGTCACATAAATAGATTAAATCTTCAATTATTAATACAGTTTTGGGACATAATGTTGGGTGAGGAAAAGTTAAAAAAAAACCAGCATGTTACTATATTGTTCTGCACTCTAACAAACAGCAAGTAACGTGGTCACCACAATTTTCAAAGTTGTGTTGTCCAATTATTCACTCTCCGTGTCACTTCCTTTGATGATCCACTTGAATTTATGACTGTGCGACGTGGGCACATCCTCGGGAGGCGGATAGGTGTAATATTAAATTGTGCAGTTTCTATTTGTTGTTGGGGGGGTGGGGGAGGGGGTGGGGGGGAGGGCGGTCATTGGTTATTAATAATTCTGCCACTAACTGTCAGGAATTCTGTTTTCTTAGCTTAACTTGACAAAGTCAAGATAAACTATTGCCATCACTCATGCAGAAGTCTGTTAGTCTGTGAGTCTGTTCACATTTTCCTTTAGCACAGGCTACACCCCATAGTTCTTGTCCGTATATTGTCACGGAATTTCATATGCAGGTTTGAGGTCATGTCTAGATGAGAACGTCCCCTTTTGGTCGCGATCGGTCAACCATCAGGGCTGCCCGAGCCCAAAACCAGAAAACATTTAGCACAGTCTACTACAGGTCGTATTTTTGAAAGGATTTCATGGTGACTTGGTAGGATGACATCCCCTTTTGGTCATGATCTGTCAACCGTGATGGCTGCCCAAGCCAGAACCCCAAAACCTTTTAGCACAGTCTACAGGTCATATTTAATACAGAGGGATTTCATTGTAACTTGGTAGGATGACTCCGTATGATGTCTAGATGAAAACTTCCCCATTTGGTCGCGATCTGTCAACCGTGACGGCTGCCCGAGCAAAAAACCCTGAAACCTTTAGCACAGTCTACAGGTCGTATTTATGGAGGGATTTCATTGCAACTTGGTAGGATGACTCCATATAATGTCTAGATGAGAATGTCCCCTTTTGGTCACGATCATTTATCCATGACAGCTACCCGAGCCCAAAACCCGAAAACCTCTAGCACAGACTACAGGTTGTATTTATGAAGGGATTTCATTGTAACTTTGTAGGATGATGACTCAGTATAATGTCAAGATGAGGATGTCCTCTTTTGGTTGGGATGGATCAACCATGATGGCTACACAGGTCCGAAGCCCAAAAACCTTCAGCACAGTCTACAGGCCGTATTTATGAAGGGATTTCATTGTAACTTGATAGGATGACTCTTTTTGGAATATCTTCACTGTAACTTGATAACTTTGGTTGACATACATTAACTGTGAGAGCCACATTAACCCACCCCTCAATTCTTTAGTACAGTCTACACCTCAGATTATTTTTATTGAAAACATAGCATACAGGGAACAGAAATTAACATATTCTTAATTATCACAATTCTTGTCGTATTTCATAATCCTTTCATAAAAATTTAACATTATCCTTTTCATCAACACAACACACATTCAAGTTAAGCTACTGGGTCATTGCCACTTTCATTTTGTTAGCGATCAGCTGAGTCAATCACTAAAATGTACATAGAATGTATTCATGTGCCTGTTATGATAGCCTGTCAAGTTACCAAAAACTAGTCATCTATATGATATGGAATCAGAATGAGTCGTCTATATGATACGGAATCGGAAAACATTATGTGATATGTACCGTTTCTCGTGGTTTTCAGGCCAAAATATATATGATTGTTAGATAAAAAGTTAGAATCTTTTGATATTTGGTATGTAGCTACCTTAGTGGAGTGAGATTCAAGTTTGTTCAAATAGGGTCATATTTGGGCTCCCTTTGGGAAATAACTTTAACTTTGTGCAATATGAAGAGATTTATTTAAAAATCTTCTTCAGATCTACCAGTCAAAATCTCCTGATATTTTGTATACTGCATCTTTGGGCTCACTGTGGAAGCCCTAATTTCAACTTAGTGTAACTTGAGGAATATTTTTAAAAAATCTTCTTCAGATCCACCAAACTGAACATTTTGTTGTATTGGTATAGAGCTTCCTCAATGTGGGTCAGATTCAAGTTTGTTCAAATAAAGTCCCTGGAGGCATAATTGGGTAGGCTCCTGCAAAAATTTGATTTGAAGGTCTGTATTTGATTTGATTCAATTCAAAATCGGAAATTTGAATATTTTCTAAAATACTTTGGCCATAACCATGAATGTTTACATATTGTAATCGATCACATCATTTTATATTGAGTATTGTTCTGAGTAGAAACGTAAATGACTTGTAGCGGTAACAGTGTTTGTAGTGATGTAGTTACAACTGTACAACAGTTGTTGCTACATCGCTACAGTGTTACTGCTACAACTGTTCATTTCAACTTATTGTGCATTATGCCCAGTAACCATTTATAAAAAGTTTTGAACTTTGAAAAGTTATTGAGCTGTTCAACTTCAATAAATGATTTGTTTCACAACATAATCACATTACTTTATATTGAGAATTGTTCTGTTCAATCACAGTTACTGGATACATTGTCAAATGCAACGGTTTTCTAAAAGAATATCCCTGATTATTATATAAACAGAAGAGCAGGCTTTAATTTACAAGCGGATCAACTCGGAATTGAATTATCGTTTCGTTTTATTTATTCCACATTTTTATGTAAAACAAATGGCTTCATGACCGAATGGAGTCAATCCGATTTGAAAGAAGTTTTTTTTCCAAGAAAACGTTATAAAAGTAAGGTATCAGCCAGTTTCGTTAAAAAATGTTTATTGCTGCAGTTTCAAAGCTACAAAGTCAGCAGTTTGAATAGTTTCAATCATTTTTATCTCAATTTATAGTGAGGGAAGTTGTGTGGCGAAAAATGCACTCTACATAACTTTGTGTCTTTTAATAATCAGGGTTATTATTTTGGAAAAAAACTTATCTTTTGATGACTTATCCATTAACAGCTCAGCAATCTCATTCCAGTGAACAGTTATTTGCTTTGTGTTTGAGACAAAAAACTGGAAAATTAATGAAAATTGAATGGTGGTTTTTGTAAATAGTGCTGTCGGGTTTTTCCCATTATGTTGGGTAAAGGGTTAACAAGGAAATGAAAACAATGGAAGTGTAAAATGCATGAGCTCAAAACTTTACATTATTTATAGAAAAATGAGAGTTATTCCCCTTTGTTAAGTTTTTTTATGGACATTTTAATGATTGTATGGTAACTTGAACAGTAATTACCCAATTTTAATACCCAGACTTGCAGTTTTCAAAATTTTGCGTAACCCATTTATCGTTTACCTGGTCTTAGCTTTGGAAACTTATTCGTTGTCCTGTTCATGATTCAGGTAACCTGTTAGGTTACCTAAATATATATGTATCGCAACTATGCTGATATATGAACTGTTGTATCATAGCCAAGTTCTTACTCCTAATCTTGGCGTGGGGCAGCATGCTGTAGAAGAGTATGGTATCCATAATCACTATTTGTGGCAGAGACATACATGAATTATTGTATTTCCTGATTTTGTACCCATGCTACATCTTAATGTGATCAACAGTTTAAAATGATGTTGAGCTTCGACCAATGATCAGCATAGGTGTTTGCATCTGCCTAAAGTATAGCTGGTCTGTTGGCTAAAAATTGGCCATCAAAACAGCTATACTTCAGGCAGATGCAAACACCAGTGCAGCTGATGATTGGTTGTTGCTCAACATCATTCCACCATTCATTCAACTCAGCGAAACTTGCGTGACCTGGCGACATTTGGCACGACCTGTTTTTCATTTGCATGTTTTTCATTTTAGGTAAACTCAACATGATCCAAACGGGTGTTCGCCTCAAATCGACAGGCCTGAATACCCAGAAAGTGGGTCAGTGTTTATTTACTGTGGTCAACAAGTTCCTGCTTTACTGGTAAAATAGGATCCTGTAAAGAATGCCTGGGGTTGAAGTCCTCCAACGAGTGTGGCATAGATGTAAATTTTGGGCTAAACTTGGCTTCATACTTGTGTTTTGGTCATGATATAGCCAAAGATATTGAAAGTGACCTTGAACACCAATAAGTAAATCAGATTTCAATAATATTAAGTTCTTATCTGTCATACAGCCTACTTTTGATAAAAACATTTGCTCTCATTTCAAACTGTTGAAGAAATCCAAATGCACCCTCCCTGCTTGTCTTCAAAATATATGCCTTGAATTCAACATCTGCAATGCTTTAGTATTGAAGATGCTGCCTTGTTAAAACTTTGGGACGAATTAATACTGACAACTGCTGAAAAATCCCATGAAATGTGGTTAAAGAATTACTAAATGTATGTTACATGCTTATGGCTAGAGGTGAAAATGCCATGGAATATACCACCAAATGCCATGGAATATACTACCAAAGGCCATGGAATGTACTACCAAAGGCCATGAAATATACTTCGAAATGCCAGTAAATTTTCATCTGTTAGTGGTTTGAGTCGTAAAATATCTTAACTATTGCAAGTGTTGGCTGGGATTGGGGGTGGGGTGTGAAAACTGCCAGCCAACGCCATGACTCTGTCACAAAGAAAAATGTTTGCATGGTATGGACATCCAAGTATTGGCCCATTGTCAGTAATTAAAAACATTTTCTTGAAACGTGCTTTATATGCAGTTGTGTATTTTTTTAAGGGTTTCTCTGAAATCATGGGTTTTTGATAAGAAAATGATCAGTTTCAGGGTCTTTTATGGTGAAAATAGACCATTTTTTTGTGAAAACTTGTCAGATCATCAAGATTCAGCGTTTTTCATCAGTTACTTACATCCCTGTATACAGGAAGAAAATTTGGTACATGCAACAAATTGTTTACATTTTTTATTCTATTTTTTTTCAGAAAAAATGGCTGAAAATAAGAAGACAAACAAGACAAATCCAGTAGTAAAATCTAAACCCAAAGTAAATGTTGGAAAAGCATGGAGATGATTATTTCACTACAAATATAACATTAAAATTGTAGGGGTGTCGGAAAGGGACGTCACAAAGGGGCTTAGTGGGGCGGTTGATACCGACTCCTCCAATAATGTCTCCAGTCAGGAATTTTTTCTTTGAGTTGGCAGAGCTTATGTTTCATCTAAATTTGGGAGAATCCATTTAGATTCTCGCGAAAATGGTTGCATGAATCTACACCTGTACCAGGATCCCATGAGGCCTCCACAGGTGAATATGTGTTGTTTACTGCTAACACAAGTTAACCTTTTACACAACACAGCTCTTTAATTTTTAAAACATAAACTGAATTTAATAATTTGTTTTAAGAAAGAAACAATATTTACCTAGAAATATAATATTACAAATAAGGATGTTATTGGAACTGGCTCATTGAGACGGTTCTAATGACAACCATATAGTACAATTTTACTGACAAAATGTCAGGATATTTGAGGTCATGTTAGACTTGTATTGGTTAATTTGTTACCGCTATGTTAAGTAAAGGGTTAAAATTGAATCAATTCTTTTCACGCGAACCCTAGCGGAGGTGCAGCGAGAATGTCCATGGATTCATGCTGGTTTTGTTGTGTGAATATTTGTACAAATCGATCCTAGGATTCTTGTTGAAATATAAGCCCTGCTTGAAGTCTAATGCCCTGTTTATATGGCAAAACATTGCATACATACAAATTAACACACATATGTAAATTTACACACGTTGTGCAAAAGTATATTTGCTATGCGTTCATAGGATATTGGAGTGCCAGAAGTAAATTTGTAGTAAACTCTCAAAACCATTTATTTCTGTTGTAGCTATGGAAGGGGTCAGACTGGAAAATTTCTGCAGGCGTAGAAAGTTTCCCTATTTCCTTAGTGTAGCTCTAACTCGGGGTTGTTCAAATGCCAGAAATATCAGAAGAAAACCCGGGTCAAAGAAATGGTATGACAAGGTTGTTCTTCAGCACTTTGAAGAGACAGACTGGCTAGAAAACATCAGAATGAGGAGAGAAATATTTAATTCGAGTTGGTGACCATATTGAAGTCTACACATCAACTGATGACAATTTGACCAATCAGAGTGAAGTGTTGCAATCAATTGGGAAACATACTCACTGTATGTAAATTTGCTATACATCCATACGACCAAATTTGCACACGGTAGTAAAAAATACACACCTAAAATGCATTTACTCACAGGTTGTAGCATATTTTCTCCTACTTCCAACTAGGTGTAAATTTGCATTCATGAGTAAAATCTGCACATGAGTATCCATACGGTCAAATTTACTCACATAAGCAAATTTACACATATGCAAAAAATGCATATATATGCAAATGTCACTCTATAATCAGGGCTTTAGCTATTGATATGTACTTTTTTAAGAGACTTTATTTGGTACTTGGGCCTGTCACCCACAAACAGTAGGTAATACAAATTCGTCTGTGACAGCCAATTCGGGTTCCTGGGGACTAAGGTACAGGCCTGCTGTTTTCAAAATTTTGCATAACCCATTTATTGTTCACCCGGTCTGAACTTTGGTAACTTATCTTTCATTCCCCTGTACTTGATTCAGGTAACCCATTAGGTAACCTAAATATATATGCATGCCGATATATGAACTGTTGTATCATAACCAAGTTCTTGCTCCAATGGACAGTATCCTGATGAATAAGGATGAATCTTTAGAAACAATAATGAGGCTGTGTTGCTGCAATTCAGATACAAATTAGTTGCAATTATAGCGTAATCTTGGCATGGACTAGCATGCTGCAGAAGAGCATGGAATCCATAATCATTATTTGTGGTAGAGACATGAATTATTGCCATTTCTTGATTTTGTATCTATGCTACATCTTAAAATTATCAAAAATTTAAAATGATGTTGAGCATCAATCAATCGTCATCCTAGGTGTTTGCTCTGCCTGAAGTATAGCTGCTCTGTTAGCCAATAAGTAGCCAACAGAGCAGCTATACTTCAGGCAGATGTAAACACCCGTGCAGCTGATGATTGGTTGATTCATCATTCCACCTTGCAGTCGTACTTGGTCATTCAACTGGCAAAAATTTGCGTGACTCGGCAACAGTTTGGTATTTCTTTATTTACCACTGCACAAATTACGAGCTAATGTACAAAGTGTAAAGCCACTAATGGGGCTTTCAGCACTTTTCAGTTGATCCCTGATAGTGGCTTCTTGGGCTCAACCAGTTCATTAAAAATTTTCCTGATGATGATTTTTATTACCTGGTAAACATGTGCATGGGCATTATTGTCCATGTGTGGATTACGGCCAGTCCATGAAGATGGTACTATAACATGACTAGTATGGAAACGAATACCAAATTGTTGCATTCAAATATTCGCAGACCATATTCAGTTCGTATTCGAATATTCAATCAAATAACATCACAACTTATTGTGACCATTATGTATGAAAGAAAAACGGTGCTAGCAGTACTTATCAAACTGCAGGTCTTGCTGTTTAAAAATTACTGGTGCTTGGAATGCCGCGCATCTGAAACAAAATTTTGCGTGCACAATTTGTTCCGATGGGCGCACATTCGAATTGAAGGCTGATTTATTAAAATCAGTTTAAAATTCTCCAATGGGTTTGTAATTAGTTTTATTACTTTCCAAAGTGTGATTTACTGGGATTTGCGGGTTTGATTATAAACGATAACTTCACAAGTGAATTATGCAATCAACAATTGTGTCATGTATCCGAGCGTGCAAACGAAGACACTTTGCCGTGGGTGTAATGGGGACTTCATTGTTTTTTTGTTTTTTTAACATGAAAAGCTGACGACACTTGCAAAAAAAATTCTTGAATAACTATTATTTTCATTTTTTGTCTCAAAAACATAGGTTATAACCCCTCATTGGAACGAGCTCGACAAACTCATTCCAATGAGGGGTCTTAACCTATGTTTTAGAGATAAAAAATAATTAAAATTAATTGGCGATTTTTGAGAATAGCACTGGCCGTTTTTTTCCATTTCGTTAGGTAAAGGGTTAAATAATATAATTATTGTTAATAATGAAAAGTAATAAACAGAGTAATCGCTTTACTGGACTGGTTACATGAAATAATTCATTCTAGGCAAGGTACTATATTGTAAAACACTTGTGTGCATTCGCACACTCGTGTTTGTGCAACGTCCCTCAACTCTCATGAATTATTTCACGTAACCAGTCCAGTCAAGTGATTACTCTCTATATATTTAAATGTAAAGAGCCTCTTACCTTGAGTGACTTGAGTTTGATGTGATCCTGTGATGATGATTTACTCCTAATTTTCTATTCACTGCTGACATAAATGTCACAAACTGTTCGATGTTTATCTATTCCATGCAATGGGGATTTCTGGTGGGAATACGTTTCAAGTCGTGAAAAGGGTGTGGTAAGAAATTATTACATGCACCATTGACCAACAACCCCTCGTTGACAGTCACCAGTGAAAAACAAATTTTAATGTTAAATTTTAAAATAAGTTGGGTTTTTTTTATAACCTACGTTCAAAGTTTTAAGCAGTTTAATAAAATCAGAATATGTTTTCATACAAAACACTTTGGTGAAGTGCCATTAACAGTCAATTTTTTCTGGAAGCAGCATTACTCTCACTGAGGGATTTTTTCAGCATTATAATCTGCAACTAAAAGCACTTCAACAAAGAGAAAGTCACACCAGACAGACACATGTTCTGTTCACTGCTGCCCACGCAGAAAAAAACCCACTCAACTGTCAGCACTTGAGTACAAAGTTAAACAAATCTGATTTGTGTGAGATTGTGATTCAATGCATTGGTTTGTATAATTAAATAACATGTATCAGGGACACATGCATTGTATCTTTCAGATGAAAGGGGATTATTCCCAACTGTCTGACAGTTTATTGTCGATTTCTGCTTTTGAGGGTGATGGCTGAGTAGAGTATGAATGATTATTTGATGTTCTCCGTGATTTTGGACAAACATCTTGGAAGTATGAATATTCGAATACTGATTTTGTATTCGAATAAGCATCATTAGTTATTCTAATTTGAATATTTGAATATTCGTTTCAGCACTAAATGTGACACAGTTATATGGTAATCACATTGACTTTGCATTGTTTGTGTGGTAGTTGAACTGTTACTATGATGATTGGATGATGTATTTGATGTGATGAGGAATAAATCTATTATTTGTTTGTGTCTATCTTTTTATCTGTTGATATATAATTCATGACGGATGGAATTTATCTTCCTCAAATCAATCTGGGAATCGTACAGTATGTAGAGAGTGGATTGCAACTAAATCACCCACAGAGTGGAGATATCACCCAATCTATAACTTTCAAATTTTGTACATATCGACAAAAAACACAAGCAATGTTTCAGCAATGGACCTCCGGGTTTAACCCGGAGGTCCATTGGCTGAAACTTTGCTTGTGCTGGTTATGCTTTGGAACCAATTTGCAATTATTGCTTGCATGGAATGTCCACTCTGTGGGTGATTTAGTGATAATACACTCTCCACGTACTGTAGGTATAGGTCTGAAAATATATTTTCCATCTCTGCTCAACTCTACCTAATACACACTATATATCTAAAAAAAAAATATTTTAAATATTTTTAGTCGAGTTGTGACGAACTCAAACTCGACTTATAGTTTGGTGAATGGCGGGCGGGCGTCTGGGCAGTGGAACATAGTAAATCGCAACAGTACGTCAAATGTAAAGGTCACAGACCCAGCACACACTCAGTAATTCATTTGCAGACAATAACTTCATAATGATCAAACCCACCTTTTCTGTTGTCACAACTCGACATTGGATCGGTGATCCTGAGCGGCATTTTTTCAAATGTTTCAAACAACTTCAAAAACCATATGTTGCCCCCTCCTCATTACAACAAGATCAATGAGCTTGTTCCAATCAAGGGTCACATGATATGGTTTAGTTGAAATTTTTTTAAAATAATTGTTTTCTGACGCCTCATTTTGTAAATTATGTGGGCAGACATAGCTGATTCGTTAGATTAAAGATTAACCCTTTACCCAACAAATCGCATAATATACAAATTCAGCAGTTGAAAAAATATTATTTTTCAAAAAATTTCAACAAAACCATATCATGTGACCCCTCGTTGGAACAAACTCGTTCCAACGAGGGGTCGCATGATATAGTTTTGTTGGAATTTTTTGAAAAATTAAAAAAAATGGTATTTAAAATAATAAATTTTGATATCGTCTGTGTTGGTCAAAGGTTTAAAGAATCCACCATCCACATACCCATCAAAAATGTCAAGAGAAACTGGTTTTGGCAACCAATTCAGATAAGGCATAACCAGGGACGTGGCCAGAGGTTTCAGATTGTGGGGTGTAGGGTAGTGAATTTTGAACTAGGGGGAGAGACCAGGAAGGGGTTTCCCCCTCCCGGTCCTTCCCCTAGTTGCAAATTCACTACTGAGAAAAAATTTGAAAATGAAGCCATGAAAGGGGGCTTAAAATTGATTCTAGTAACTGAAATGCCAACACATTTATGACAGAATTATCAGGTTATTATTATTTAGTATTATTCTGGGAATTGAATATGTGCTAAACAAATGCTCAAGCTGAGAACTTTGAATAATTGATTACACGCTCGGATACATGACACAATTGTTGATTGCATAATCCACACTGTCCTAACATTAAATCAGATCTTATGCAGGAATGATCAATTTCCGATGTTTCATCATTTTGTAACTGTGAATGATGGAATTAACTCATGATAATGATTTTTTTCATGATGCGATTTCCTTGAAGTACATTTCGAGAATTTTTTTTTATTATGATAAGTAATTGTAATATAGAAATCTCATACCGATTGACATCATGCATACTTGCGAAGCTCGATATTGCGTACACGGTGGTTGTAAATAGTAACAGTTGGAATTTTTGCCAGTTTGAAACCGAATTGGAATTTTGGGAAGTGAAGGAGAAATCACCAAAGAAGCTCTAAAATCCAGATAGATGGAATTTCCAACTACTCATGACTTGTCCTCCAAATTTCCAACTATAGTAAATTTTGGCCAGGATTGGGGGGGGGGGGGGGGGGACACACCCTTACACCCCCCCCCCCTCCCTTGTTGCCATGTCCCTGGTCATAACCACAGAAACAAAAATGTAATCAATTATTCAAAGCTATTGTGTCACTAAATAAAGTAGTTTCTTCCTGAGTATTCTGGGCTATTTCAGAATAACACAAGGTTTTATCTCCATGAGCTCTGTCCATTGGTTTTTGCATACATCCATGATGTGATAAGATTTTAGTTGGTTTTCATGTACTGATTTATAGTTACCAGGGCAGTTAATTAGGAAGATTTGCCTCGGCAAAAAAGTTGCCTAGGAAAATGGTGTTTCCTCAGCAAAAAAACAATTTTGAATGAAGTAAATTATGGTTTATATATTAGTTCCAGAAACATTAAATCAACAAAAATGGGTTTGATGGGCTTTTGTTTTTTACTCAGCACAGTAGCCTGTCAACTGAACAGATCATGACATCTTTGGCTTTTCAGTATGTTCAGTGGATTTACATCAAATCTCAACGACACTGTGAATTATGTTTACAATAAACATTGATACTTCAACATCAAAATTGACCTCAAAACCAATTATTAATAAGATAATCTATCAAGTTTGGTGTTCCCTACAGGGGAACATTTGAACATGTGCTTAAAAATTGCAACATTCATGAAAATGCCTCAGCAAATTTATTACCTAGGAAAATGGATTTTAGGTCGGCAGATACCTCAGCAATGCGTATTACCTAGGGTTAATTAAATGCCCTGGCTACAATGTTTTGGACAAGCTCAACCAACTTATTCGATTATAATTAATGGAGTTATTCTCCTTTGTTGAATTTTTTCAAAAATTTCCATCGACTTCATATTTGACAAACAAAATTTCACAGGCAACGTTAACATTGTCTTGGACATGTTTGAAAACCACAGTAATGACTAAAAAATGGTCCTAATTATTAAATCTTATACCCCTTCAGAACAGGCGCCCATAACATGCTATCATGAGTAGGGCCTGCTGATGATAAACCAAACCAGTGGTTTTAGTCAAGTCTTTGCTGCCTTAACAGGAGAAACTGTCAATGTTATGCCATTGGATGTGCACAGGCTGTGGTGAGGTGTGAATAATGGACAATTATCCAGGCCCTTAAGGGTTAATCTGTCTTAACCCTTTACCCAACGAATCGCCTGCATCCGCCCGCGTAATATGCAAATTCAGCAGCTAAAAAAATATTATATTTTTATACTGTACCAATGACCCAGACTTAGCTGGTGCTAACTCTAACAAAACCAGGGCCAAACACAAATTTTGCCCCCCAATCCCCAAAATTTGCATCCAAAACCAAAAGAAATCATGTCCTATAGGAACTCCATACTTTGCCCCTACTGCGCATGCGCAGTGTCAAGGACATTCCGAAATTGGCGCCAATTATCATTCTCTGTTTGGCCCTTCATCAGTCAACATCTCACTGATCTTTGTGCTTGTAAATCTCAGTTTAAAGGATGCCAGACACGTAATTATTGGAGAAATGGTGATTCTAAGGAGGATATAGAAGGAGGAGAGGAAAAAGGAGTGACAAAAAATAATCAGGGCTGTACTTAAAATTTTTTATGAAATTATGTTAAGTTGCCTATTTTCGAGGCATGGGCCTCTTGTTGTCATTCTTGCTAAAAAGTTGCACTGCTTATTCAGTGTTTCCTCTCCCCTGGTCTTCTAAGTCCCCCCTTGCAATTCTCCCATGCTTTTGGCATATTTTTGAGAAAGTTCATTTCTAAAATTCTCTTGGGAGAGTTGCTTGGTTACAGAATGTTTTCTGTTATTTTCCCCATAGTTACGTTTTCACCCATGGGTGTATAAACGTTGTGTTCTGCATCTTCCATCTGATGTTCTGCAGATTCTCCCCTGGGAGTCTCTGTCTTGCATCAGATAGAGTGTAATTTTGATGACTGATTTCGGGCCAGTTTTTTGAGCGCCTGGAGTCATGTTTTCTGGTGTTTTACACTGTTTGTTTACATTGGCAACAGTCTCTTTTGAGGGGGGCTGTTTGCCTTTGGTGTAGTTTATCTCACTATAAGATACATTTTTATTATCCGTAAGTGTTGCATTAATTATTTAATATAAATTTAAAATTTTTGACCACACTTAGCCATCGGATCCATCGGGGCTCAACGTTACTTTTCAGAAACTTGGGCTTCGCTGAAAAAATATTTTTCAAAAATTATTTTGATTTGCAATTGTTTTTTCATTATTAATGGATCATGTTATTATGTATCTTTGTGTCAGGGGTTTGTGCGAGTAACTAGGACTTGTTGTTGACTTTTCAAAATGAAAGGATATTGTTCAAATTGTAATAGGAAGAAATCTTCCTCTGACTTTCATGATCATTGTATTAATTGTAGTCAGTGTTCTCGCACTAATCCCTGTTCTATATGTCAATATTGGGATGACAAACATTGGAAACGTGTGTCACGGTATGTTGTTACTGGAGAAAGGGCTATGCCGGCTCTTTCTCCACAAGGTCACTCTACTCTCTCAGTTTCTATTTCAGAGGAACAAGAACAGGGTGATGTTTCCATGTTATCTTCCGCAAGTGCGCTTCCGTCGTCACAAATGAATACAGAGCTAGTGGCAAAAGTGCTCATGGAGATAAAACAAATGTCGTCCGCTAACTCGCCCGGTGTAGCGTCCATTCACCGAATGGTTCGGCAGCCGGGTTCGTCCGATGCGGTCCAGGAGGAAATGTTGGGTGATGCGAGCACTATAAACATTCAACGTGCACACCCAGTGATGGCGGATAGTAGGCGAGATCGGAGGAAGCCTTTGAGTCCGGTTCCTAGCTCGTCCAGGTCCAGCCGGGCCGCGAGCGAGAGAGGCCCCTCTCTCGTACAACAACATCTGGGACCAGATGTTGTGGTACAAAATGTGTCGCAAGCGGAGCATACGTCCGTCGCTCGGGACGCTCCGTTGTATAGGCAGTCTGCGGAGACTGCTCAGGCTTCTTCTTCTCGTCAGCGCACATGACCGCACATTGGCTGCGTGACCGCCGATATTTTACCAGCTTCGGCGACCAGGTCACACAATCCGGCAGCCAGGGACACGAGGCCGATGGACTCCGGACGTTCGCATATAAAAAGTATGCGGGAGCCATCAGATGCGGAGTTGCCCTCGGCGAAGCAGCGAAAGACTGCGCCTCCGCAGGCCTCGATGCCGGACGTACTTGTGCAGATAGCACAACTTATCCCAGCAGCCGACAGAAACGGTGTCGGATCGGGAATTATCCGACGGCACTGGGTCGGTACGCTCCGCCGAAGCATCGGGGGCGGAAGACCGGGAGCATCATGAGGTCCGACTGGATGGTGAAAGGGATACGGATGACTTGGAGCTATCCCTTTCGGAACAACATAAAGCTGCCGTGGACTTCATCCGGCACTTTCTCCCTCAAGTTGTTCCATCGGGCAAGACTGCTGCGGTTCCAGACAAGAGGATTATAGCGTCATTGGACTCTGAATTTTTTGAGCGGTTCAGGGACATCGCTCCCGAGTTTCCGTCGCAGTCCAGTAATGTTGCAAGAACATTTGAATTATTGAACGACGCTATATTTAAACTTGCTTCCAAAACGGGGCAAGCAGGTTTCTTGTCCGCCAATACTCTCAACCTGCCTTTCATTAATGCAAGGAATAAATTCGACACGGCAGGACAGGGTATTCCGAGAGTTCCTCTGCGTATGGACGACGAGGCGGAAGACTTAGAGCTATCATTACCGTCGTCGGCTTCTATTCCAACCGCGGTGTTGGAAACAGTTATTTCGTCTAACAGAGCCAGTTTAGATGCCTTATCTTACTCAGATCACCTTACTAAGGCGTTATCACTGCGCCTTCAAGGGAAAGAATTTCAGGATATTCAATCCTCTTTAAGACTTCTTTCAAGGGCAGTAGCTTATTCCACGTGTAACTCCGCCCTTTCAGTGGTAAACCTGGAGTTGGTTAGACGTGACGCAGCCCTAGCTACATCCACACTCGTGGATACTAAGGTGAAGAACTCTCTCAGAGTCGCTTCGGTCTCCGGAGAACTTCTCTTTGACGGCAAGCTTTCTGCTATTTATGATAAAATTACAAAGAAAGCTTCGGATTCTCTGTTGTTCAAATCTGCTTCTAAGAAGTCGGATACGGCAGACAAGAATAAGACAGGCACTTCTGGGTCTAATGCGCCCAAGAGAGGTTCCTATAGAGGTTCCGGTGCGTCCTCTTGGTCTTATTCGAGAGACCGTCAAGGTAGCGACTCACGTTTGGGACATCCTTCGGGCCGGGCCAACCGGTCGGACGCCCCGAGGTCGACGGGACGAGGAGCGGGTCGTGGAGGACGTGGTTTCTCCTACCGCAGGCCTCGCAGCTCCAGGAGTTGATGGCTTAAACCTCTATCGCGTACCGGTTGGCGGAAGGTTGTCGAGCTTTTCACAAGAATGGGCGTCGATTACGGACGACCCTTGGGTGAGAGGAGTGACTTCGGAAGGTCTAAAGATATCCTTCAAGCGAAAGCCTCCATTAACTCGAAGTCCAAAATGGACTCAACTTCCGTCAAATCCGCAGAAAAGAGACGCTCTGTTATCAGAGGTGCAGTCTCTTTTAATGAAGAATGCAGTAGAGGTCGTAGAAAACCAGGAGAGTCCGGGATTCTACAGCCATCTGTTTCTGGTTCCGAAACCAGACGGCTCGTTCCGTCCAGTCATAAATATGAGCTTGATAAACAAGCTGATCGTCGTTCCGAAGTTTTATATGGAGACGATTCGGTTGGTCAGAGCGAGTATTCGGGTGAACGATTATGCAACAAGCATAGATCTCAAAGATGCGTACTTTCACGTCATGGTACATCCGACATTCAGAAAGTATCTACGCTTCGCAGTCCTAGGAGTGGTGTATCAATTTCGGGCGATGTGCTTCGGATTGAATCTAGCACCCTGGGCTTTCACTCGGGTAATGAACTCGGTAATGATCTATTTCTGAGCTCATTCGTTTGCGGTAACGTCGGCCTACCTGGTTGACATTCTTCAGAGGTACGGCAACGAGTTAACGCTTCAGAACGATGTTCAGAATCTACTTCTATTGCTCCGACGTCTCGGTTTTATAGTAAACGAGGAGAAGTCGGATCTGGTGCCGTCCAAGTCATTCACACATCTGGGAATGAGCTTCGAGACGCACAACAATCTCGTTCGTCTGCCGTTAACCAGAGCGAAATTAGTCAGTTGTTACGCTCGCTATTGTCTGCACGCAGACAAAGTCACAGCGAGAGAATTTATGAGACTGATAGGTCTGTGCGGAGCCGCTGCGGATCTCATTCCGATGGGGCGGTTACGCACGCGTCCTCTCCAAATTTTCTTGACTCAGAATTGGAGTGTGAAAATTCATTCGCTCAACATAGACGTTCTCTTGTCAGATCAAGTGAAACAAGAGATTCAGACTTGGGCAAACATTCAGTGGTTAACTCAGGGAGTTCCGCTGCAGTTGCCGGATCCGAGTTTTACCATTATGACGGATGCCAGTCAAACAGGTTGGGGTGCATCATTAATCCCAACGGATTCGAGATGCCAGGGTCTTTGGGATCCGCAATTCCTGGGCAAGCACATAAACATCAAGGAAATGATGTCAATTTGGCTTGCGTTACGTCATTGGATGGACATTATTCACAATGCTCATGTCCAAATCCTATCCGACAATACGACAGTAGTGGCGTATATACGGAATCAGGGAGGCACTCATTCAGTTCCCTTGTTCAATCTAACGGAAAGAATCCTTCTGTTTGCGCTAGAACATCAGGTTCTTCTTTCGGTCCGTCACATACCGGGTCGTCTGAATGTGCTAGCAGACTCCCTTTCACGAAAGGGTCGCTTGTTGCCGTCGGAGTGGACTCTCAACAAACAAGTATTCAATCAGATTTGCTACCAATGGGAACGGCCAATGATAGATTTATTTGCGACACATCTCAACAATCAGTTGCAGACGTATGTGTCTCCGTGTCCGGATCCAAGAGCATTTGCAGTAGACGCTCTGCCGATCTCTTGGGATGGAATGATAGGATATGCGTATCCTACAGCGCCGTTAATTCAGCAAGTATTGCTAAAGATAAAACAATCTCAATGCAAGATTCTGTTGGTAGCATCTCTGTCTCCACAGAGACCGTGGATAAATCTACTCAGGTGTCTGTTGTGGGACCTACCGCGAAAGCTTCCTCCACGGGAGGATCTTCTTTCGCAGAGGAAATCGCGTCAACTCCATCACAACCCGCAAGGTCTCAACCTTCACGTTTTTCCGTTGTGCGGTCCTTCTTGCATGGCAAGCACTTTACAGGACGAGCAGTGGACGCGATTTCTAACTGTAGGAGGACCTCCTCTTCACTAAACTATGTGGCTAAGTGGAAGGTTTTTCGTCGTTGGTGTAGGGATCATTCTGTAGATATTTTCGATCCCTCTATACCAGACATTGCAAACTTTCTAGTATACTTGTTTGACGAAATCAAACTGCAGCCTGTTACTATTAAGGGTTATAGGTCTATGTTATCTGATACCTATGCGCATCATGATAGTTTACAAATTGGATCTAATGTCTCTTTATCTAAGTTGGTTAGAAACTTCTCGATAAATAGACCCAGAACTCTTAGGTTAATTCCTAAATGGAATTTAGCTTGGGTTCTTCTTAAATTGAAGGAAAAGCCATTTGAACCTCTTGGGACAGTAGATTTCAAATTCTTATCTTATAAGACAGCTTTTCTCTTAGCTTTCTCTTCTGCTAGAAGAGTCAGTGAGCTTCATGCACTGTCGGTGGATGATTCTCACTATCGTAGTGTCGGGAACACTATCACCTTCACTACTAATGTGGGTTTTTTAGCTAAGAATCAGGCTCCTAATAAATATCCGGAACCTATTGTCATTAAGGCTCTTCCGTCTTCAGACGGGCGTAGGCCTTTACTCTGTCCTGTTAGAGCATTACGTATCTATAAACAGAGATCTCAGTTTATCAGAAAGGGACGAAAATGTTTCTTTCTGTCTTTGATGCCTAATAGAAGGGACATTTCGGTCCATTCTATTGCTAGATGGATTCAATTAACTATCCGTACTGCTTATGAGAGTTTATCTTCTTCTCAGCAGTCTGTGCTTAAGATTTCCGCTCATGAAGTAAGAGCTCTTGCTACTTCTTGGGCTTACGCTAATAGTATTGCTATTACAGATTTAATGAAGGCTGCTTATTGGTCTCAGCCATCCACATTCATGAATTTTTATCTCAGAAATATTGAGTCCATTTCTGGAGACCTGCATTGTTTAGGTCCGTTATCTGTTGCTCAGAATGTCGTCCACTAAACAGTTGCAACTATAGTTATGCAGGCTTTCTGTTCCGGCAGTGACTCCGTCCGGCTGCCCTCTTCGCTCTGGGCTATTTGACCCAGGGCAAGGGGAAGGGGGGGAGGGTGTTCCCGTAGGTCACCTGCTTTATAGTGAAAAGCAAGGGAATGCCTCCTCCAAAGTCAGTATTTCTAAGTCGCTTCCGGGATGGTTTTAAAGTGTAATATTAATGTTAAAATTCATTCATGTCATATTTTTAAAGTGTAGCTCGGTGTGAAGCATTTGTATATGTCAAGTGTCAAACGGGCATTAATATACAATCCTCGGACACTTTTAAAAGATTATAAAGAGTCTCAATTCTCTGGACTAACTTTATTTATTGGCTTACTTTAAAAATAATTAGTATAAGGGTTATACTGGATGTTAATAGAGAACATGAATGTTATTGTGCTCAATTATGAAGGGTATTGTATCTTTCTAATTTAACATTAAATAAGAAAGATACATGTAAAGCCTAATACTCCTTTTCTCCTTAAGGGGTTGCCTCTATATTATATAGTTGAGCTTATTGGATTTTCCTCTATGTCCTAGGCCCTCCAGCCTTTTTACTATTCAGCTAAGTCTGGGTCATTGGTACAGTATAAAAATGTTAAAAAATTTATAGTAATTTATATATTTTTTATACTTACCAATGACCCAGACGGGGATGGCCCTCCCAGGAGTTGGGAACTCTTGCCTCCCCGCTGGGTACATAGCGCTGACCAGGCACTGCCAGTAAGAATTATAATTGGCGCCAATTTCGGAACGTCCTTGACACTGCGCATGCGCAGTAGGGGCGAAATATGGAGGTCCTATAGGACATGATTTCTTTTGGTTTTGGATGCAAATTTTGGGGATTTGGGGACAAAATTTGTGTTTGGCCCTGGTTTTGTTAGAGTTAGCACCAGCTAAGTCTGGGTCATTGGTAAGTATAAAAAATATATAAATTACTATAAATTTTTTAACTTTTAAAAAATTTTCAACAAAACTGTATCATGTGACCCCTCTTTGGATCGAGCTCATTCCAAAGAGGGGGCAAATGATATGGTTTTGTTGAAATGTTTTGAAAAAATTTAAAAAATGATATTTAAAATAATAAATTTTTAAAACGTCTGTGTTAGGTAAAGGGTTAAATGAATTTAGTGAAAATTTCATTGTTAGATATCAAGCTTTGTATAAATATTGTTTAAATATTTTGATGCTTCCTTTGGAATGAGCTCGTTCCAAAGAGGGGGCACATGATATGGTTTTGTTGAAATGTTTTGAAAAAATTTAAAAATTGATATTTGAAATAATAAATTTTGAAAACGTCTGTGTTAGGTAAAGGGTTAAATGAATTTAGTGAAAATTTCATTCTTAAATATCAAGCTTTGTATAAATATTGTTTAAATATTTTGATGCTTCTAGAAAATGGGGGAGTTATTGCCCTTTGTTGGTTTCATTTTTCTTGAATTTTTATACGCCCGTTTTGAAAAAACGGGTCGTATTATGGTATACCACTGTCCGCCTGTCTGTCTGTCCATCCATCCACACATCGTACAAAAACTCGAAAACGCTTCAAGCAATTTTTGTGATTTTTTGGTGGCAAGTATATGTTGATGGAAGGAATCTCCCTTTCTATTTGTGTCGCCGTCCGATATGTCATTCCAGAGTTATGGGACTTTATTCGTCAAAATATAAGCAATTTTCCACATGTCGAACGATAACTTGAAAATGCTTAGAGCAATTTTCATGATTTTATGGTTGCAAGTATATGTTGATGGAAGGAATCTGCCTTTCGATTTGTGTCGCTGCCCTATTTGTCATTCCAGAGTTATGGGACTTTATTTGTCAAATGTACAAGAATAGAAAAAAAACTGACAAGTACACATGTATATTCATATTGTGTGCTTCCCTCTTGTAATTAATAACGAACGTATCATGGGCTCATGGTGCAGCTGTTTATTAATATTTATGTGGTTACTATTTATTATTTATTTATTGGGTTTTAATGATACTTTGAACAGCTAAGGTCACCTCATGTTGGACAGTTTGTATGGGTGGAGGAAGCTGGCGTACCCAGAGAGAACCACTTAGCAATGGCAAGCAACTGTCATGCACAAACTCCACACAAGTTAGCAGTGGTTGAAGACAAGTGCAAGATCGATATGCAGTACATCTTAGTACACAGTGCCACAATGACCCCACATGGGCAGTTAGGATTAAGTGCCTTGCCCAAGGATACAACACAGTTAACTTGGCAGGATCAAATCGTGGACCTATTGGTTCAAAGTCCAATGCTGTAACAACTGTGCTCCATACATGGTTATTTGAAGTGAAAAGTAAGGTCATAAATACATTAATCAATATGGCACGAGTGCCAGCTTGGAAGGATTTATCCTTCCACGATGGCACAGGTGTGATATTGATTAATCCTTGCACACGTGTGTGTCATTCTGTGTTTATTACACACCTTTGCATCTGCAAAAATTATTAGAAGGGCACTCAGCAATTTATTTGACAACCATCAACAAAAAGAACACATTTTATCGCCAACCAAGTTTGAGAGGGGAACCTTTGTTACTATTTCGTCCCACGGATTCATATGTGTTCTGTGTGAGCCTACTGGCACATAGAACACATTGGAACTCAGGGGAGAATTTTCAACTTTCACTAGCGATTTAAATTGTAATTGCGGTGCACGATTTGTGGAAAATTCCAGTGGAATTTTGCTTCTTTATGAAAATAGTCTGGCAATGATTTCCCTTCCGCACATATGTGCGGAACAGATTTTCATTCTCTGCATGGTTTAGTGCTGCTGTAGGTGGGGATATCATAGAACAGGCGGGTAATAATAAATAAATACAAATTGTGATCAACAACCAACTCAATATGTAAGTTCCACCCAACTTTTTTAGCTCACCTGAGCGAAGCTCAAGGGGAGCTTTACTAATCGCTTTCTGTCCGTCGTCGTCCAGTGTAAACTTTACAAAACCAACTTCTCCGAAGAAACCACAGGCCCAATATTTTTCAAATGTTGGGTAAATGTTTATTACCTAATGTCAATTCAGATTTGTTCAAATGAAGTTGCCCCTCCTCCTGGGTGGGGCCACGCCCCCAAGGGGCACCAAAATCTTTGAAAATCTTCTTCTCATGAACCAGCAGTAGCAGAGACTTGATATTTGGTATGCAGCTTCCTTTTGAGGTGTAGAATCAAGTTTTTTCAAGAGAAGTTTGTCGGGCATTATTTTCCTTCGTTATGGGAGGGGCAAAATTTTGGCCACGCCTAAAATTTCTATTTTCTGAACCGTGAGGTCGATTTGAACCAAATTTGATATGAGATGATAATGGGTCATACATAAGTAGTTGATTGATGCCAAAAAAAAATTTCTCATTGCCCCGTGGGAACCTCGGGAGCTAAAAATAGGAAAAACCTTAAAACTGCCATATCTCCAAAACTACATGGCACAGAGAATTCTTATTTTGTATAAAGCTTACTTTTATCCAGTAGAATAGAATGGTTAAAAAAAATTCCTATCGGTTTGATCCCAAGGTACTTTTTTCAGGACTTTGAAAAAGTGCTGAGTCGGCACTTTTTAACACTGTGGGCAGTGGGAAAAACATTAAAAAATCTTCTTCTCCAGATCCAGCAGGCAGAATCTTTTGATATTTGGTATGCAACATTGTGGGGTGGATCTGATTCAAGTTTGTTCAAATCCGACTCCCCCCCCCCCCCCCCCCCCCCCCCCCCCCCAGTTTATATTTGGGCTCAGTATAGGAGCCCAAATTTGAACTTGGTGCATTTCAGGCAAATTTCTTAACAAATCTTCTTCTCCAAATCCAGCAGGCAGAATCTTTTGATATTTGATATGCAACATTGTGGGGTGGATCTGATTGAAATTTGTTCAAATCGGCTCCCTAGATTCATATTTGGGTTCACTATAGAAGCTTGAATTCAAACTTAGTGCATTTCAGGCAAATTTCTTCAAAAATCTTCTTCTCCAGATCCAGCAGTCAGAATCTTTTGATATTTGGTATGCAACATTGTGGGGTGAATCTGATTCAAGTTTGTTCAAATCGGCCCCCTGGGTTTATATTTGGGCTCAGTATAGGCACCCAAATTTGAACTTAGTGCATTTCAGGCAAATTTCTTCAATCTTCTTCTCAAGATTCAGCAGGCAGAATCTTTTGATATTGGGTATGCACCATACTTAGGGGGGTGAGATTCAAGTTTGTTCAAGCCAAGTCCCTGGGTTCATATTTGGGCTCACTGTGGTAGCCCGAATTATAACTTAGTTCAAAATGATGAATTTTTTTTAAAAAATCCTCTTCTTCGGATCCAGCAGTCGGAATGTTTTGATATTTGGTGTGCAGCATCCTTAGTGGGGTGAGATTCAAGTTTGTTAAAGTCAAGTCCCTAAGTTCATATATGGGCTCCCTGTGGGAGCCTGAATTATAACTTAGTTCAATATGAGGAATATTCTTTAAAAAATCTTTTTTTTTAGATCCACTGGTTAGAATCTTTGGATATTTGGTATAAGCTTTTCTTAGGAGGAGCATATGCAACTTGTTGAAATCAATTCGCTGGGTTGATATTTAGGCTACCATGTCAGGTGAGTGCCCTCAGGCCCCTTGGGGGCCTCTTGTTTAGCTTGCCTTAAAGTCAGGGTGAGCTATCGCCATTACTTGTATCCTGAGTACATAACTTTGTGTATCAGTCTTCTTTGGAAGCAATATACCAAACCCAACCAAACTTTGAGTGAAATATCTTTAGGGATTCTCTTCCAACCTTGTTCAAAAGAGGTAGTGAAGTGCAATGGGCTGGGGCATTAGTGCCCGTAAACCCTAAAATTCTTAAAAAACCTGATAAACCACCAGTCACAATGCTTTGAAATTTGGTATGCAGCTTCCTTACATGCTCAAGATTCAAGTTGTTCAAAGAAAGTTTCTCTTGCAACATTCGGCCTGTGCTGGAAGAGGCAATATTTTTCACCATGCTCAAAATTTATTATAATTATTATATTTTCTGAACTAGTGGACCAAATTTGGTATGGAATAGTATTAGGGGGCGTGTATTTGAAATATGGCTGAAAATCTTTTTTTGCACCCCCCCCTCCCTCCCTCCCATGAGAGAGCTAAAAAGAGACAAAAAATCAGTTGCCCATATACCCAAAACTGCACGGAACAAAGAATTGTTATTTGGCATACAGCATTCTTAGAACCAGTGGAATTGAATGGTTTCATCATGGTGTGCTACCTAGGAGTAATGGATTTTTTTTTAGCAATTTTCAATAATGAAAAAAACCTATTTCTCCAGAACTTCTAATCATGATGTTTTCATATTGGTATACAATATTCTTAGGGGATCAGTATCAAGTTTGTGCAAATCAAGCCTGGGTCCATATTTGGGCTCTGTATGGGATCCTGAATTTTAACATACTGTAATATGAGGTCTTTAAAATCTTCAGATCCACCATTCAGAATCTATTGATATTTGATATATGACATTCATACTAAAGTTTGTTCAAATTAAGTCCCTGGGGTCATATAGTTGTGCCACTTTTGGGAACCTAACTTTTAACTCTCTGCAATATGAGGAAAATTCTTTAAAAATCTTCTTCAGATAAACCATTCAGGATCTTCTCATATTGGTATACAACATCCTTATGCAGGTCAGATGTAAGTTTGTTTGAATCTGGTCTATGGGTTCATATTTGAGTTCCATATGGGGGCCTGAATTTTAATTCAAAGAAATATGATGATTATATTTATATTTTTAAAAATGTTCTAATTCAGATCCACCAGGCAGAATCTTTTCATATTTGTTATACAGAATGCTTATGGAGCTCAGATTTAAGTTTGTTCAAATCAAGTCTGGGAGTTATTTATTTATTTAATGGTGTTTAAGGTCACATATTTCTGCACAATGGCTAATCATGACCTCGACAGTTTTACGGGTGGAGGAAGCCGGAGTACCCGGAGAGAACCACCGAGCAATGGCGAGCAACTGTCAGCTCCTCAACATACCAACTCCACACAAGCAGGGTTAGCATTGGTTGAAGACAGGTGCACCATCGACGTGCAGTACGCCTTAGTACACAACGTCACCGTGCCCCCACGTGGGCAATGGGGGTGAAGTGTCTTGCCCAAGGACACAACACGGTTGTCGCAGGTGGGATTCGAACCGAGGACCTCTCGGCTTGCAGCCTGCACCTCTACCTACTGAGCCACCGCGCCCCCAGTCTGGGAGTTTATATTTGGATTTCTCCACACAAGCCCGAATTTCAACTTAGTGCTGTATGCTGAAGATCACTTTTAAAACCTTTTTCTTCAGATACACCACTCTGCATCTTTTAATATTTGGTATACGTCATCCTTCTTCTTTGTGACTGTTTTCAAGAAACTGAATACTTGGCCAGTCGCGAACACGTGCTAAAAAGTTAAATTTCTGATAAAAATAGTTTATGGTGGCTTAACCCTTTACCCAACGTAACGGCCAAAACCGGCCAGCGCTATTCTTAAAAATCGCAAATTAATTTTCAATATTTTTTCATTTTTTGTCTCAAAAACATAGGTTATGACCCCTCATTGGAACGAGCTCGTTCCAGTGAGGGGTCATAACCTATGTTTTTGAGACAAAAAATGAAAAAAATTAGTTATTCAAGAATTTTTTTTGCAAGTGTCGTCTGCTTTTCATGTTAGGTAAAGGGTTAACCCTTTTACTGCCACGCTTACTTTAGCCATATATGGAGGGCTTCTGTGTACGGTCTGTATTCAAGGAAGTTGAATAAAATTATGACATACTTGAAACTCTATCACTTGATTAATTGTTTGAAAGGGATCTTTGAGCCCTTTCAACAATTAATCAGATGGGAGGTTTGATCTGCACATACCAGAACACACAGATAATCACAAAACAGCTGACAATAGTCTCTTCCAACAGCATAAGTGTTAACTCCCTTCACTCTGCTGTCAAAATATCCAAATTTCAAGTTTGTTCGTTGGTGGTTAACGTCACATATTTATGCACCATGGCTAATCGTGACACAACATGGAGATGAAGTTAAGTTTAGTCAATCGTTGATCAACATGTTGCCCATTTTAGAGGACTTTCACCCCAAGCATTGGTGACTGGGTCCTATTTTACTAGTAAAGCAGAACTGGTTTACCACAGTAAATTAGTGCTGCTTACTTCCCGGGGTTCCCACGGGGACCAAATTTCAAGTAGCCGTTTTTCCCATAATGCAACTGGTAATTTAACCAATTCAATCTTGTTTGACAGAGCTCAATGAGCTCTGTCAAACAAGATTGAATTGATTAAATTTCTAGTTGCATTCTGGGAAAAATTTGCACCTTTAACTTTAGATATTTCGACATCACTGTGCAGGGGGTTAAATGAGTTTTGCCACTTGGGATTTGAATATCTCAAATGACATGGCTGTAGCGATGTCACATTGCAGGGTGTGTGTCTTTGCTGATGGTTTTGTGACTTTATGCTGTGATATTCTGTTGGCCTGCTTGAAGTATTGTGTTGGTCGGAAGCGCGGGGGCTCAGTGGCAGAGAGTTGGACTTCTACGCTAGAGGTCCCGAGTTTGATCGCTGTCCGGGCCGACCCGCGTTGCGTCCTTGGGCAAGGCACTTTATCACAGTTGCCTACATGGGGGCACAATGGCGCCGTGTACTAAGGCGTACTGCACGACAATGGTGAACATTTCTTCAACCGCTGTAACCCTGCTTGAGCGGAGCTTGAACAGAGTTAGAATGTTGAGGAGCTGACAGATGCTCGGTGGTTCTCTCCTGGTACTCTGGCTTCCTTCACCCGTAAAACTGTCATGGTCACTAGAGCTGCACAATATTCAAAACAATACCGGTATCGGTATTCAAAAAAATACCGCGGTATACCGGTATATCAAAAACCTGTTCAGATATCTGAATATAAGTACCACAATCGACACTTGAGTCATCACAGTCAGAACGAATCAGCATGCCTTGATTCTGCGGTTCGAAGAACCCTTACACAACGCAGACGATATCAAAATTTATTATTTTAAAACAAAACTTTCCAAAAATTTCTTCAAAACAATATCATGTGACCCCTCATTGGAACGAGCTCCGATCCAATGAGAGGTCACGTGATATAGTTTTGTTGTCATTTTTGAAAATTATTTTTTCAACTGTTCAATTGGTATATTACGTGGTCACATGCAGACGATTCCTTGGGTAAAGCGACATATTATTCATTCTGAGCTACAGTTACAAAAACTCGAGAGATCTTGTTGAAAATTAAATTGTGGGTAAATAAATAATGACGATAAACCGATATTTTTGTAATTACACCGGTATTCAATCGATATTGGTTTGAATACTGGTATATATCGGTTTATCGAAATACTGTGCAGCCCTGATGGTCAAGATTAGCCTTTGTACATAAGTATGTGACCTTAAACACCAATAAATAAATAAATTGTGTTGGTCAGTTTCTACAGTGTTGTTAATCCTTTGAACTCACTTTTTCGGCTCATGAACATGATCCATTATAATTTCATAAAGTTGGATGGCTGCTAAGTGAATTTGTGGTGAAGACCATTTTATATTTTCAATGTGCCAACCTAAGGCTACACATTGAAATTGAAAATATTAATTGATTTACCCCAGATAACGAATATAGACTCTACCAATTGCTGTCATAGAACTGACATGGCCGATACCATCAGGGTTCAGAGTGTTGTTGACGACCTTTTATATCATTGCTAGACTTGCTTCCAAGCCAGAAAATAAGTCTGTCATCTGCAAAATGAGGTCCCCAGAGGGTGAATTTAGTGATGCACAGCAGGGTAGCATCACTAAATTTACCCTCTGTGAATCTCAATCTGAATCAGGGTCTCAACACTAAACAGAAAGAGGTACCTAGAGGATAAATTGGCCGACTGTATGGGATAGCTTCATCAAATTCACCCCCTGGGGACCTCATTCTGCAAATGTCAAGACTGCTTATTTTCAGGCCTGCTTGCTTCTTCCTTTCTGGTCTTATAAGCTTTTCTATTTCAGATTTTGCAACATGTTTCCTGTACTTGCTCTATTCAGGCATAAACATAAGCAGTCTGACATTTGCAAAATGAGGTCTCCAGAGGGTGAATTTGATAATGCTATCCCATACAGTGGGCCAATTTATCCTCTGGATATCTCTTTCTGTTTGGTTTTGAGACCCTGATTCAGATTGAGGTTCGCAGAGGGTGAATTTAGTGATGCTGCTCAGCTCTGCAGGGTAGCATCACTAAATTCACCCTCTGGGGACCTCATTTTGCAAATGACAGTCTGCTTATTTTCTGGCTTGGATCTATTCCTGTACATTCCCCTCACATATCACTTTGTCCTCCTTTGTACTTTCTCCAGCATATCTATGTGCCCTTGTTGGTATCGGCCCCAGACTGTTGATGAATATTCTACAAGTAGTTTTGGTCTTACTAATGACTTGTATGCTTGTTCTGTATTTATCTGAATGATACATGCAAGTTTCGCTGGAGGAATCCTTTGTTACATTTGCCTTATTGCAGGTAGTGGTGATATGCCCCCCCCCCCCCTCCCTCCCCATTGAGGTCCGCTGTGTGCGACCGATATATTTAGTTGAAGTTTCATGCTTTAGGATGCTGTGGTCGAGAGTATATTTGAAGACGATTGGTTTTGCCCTTTCTGAAATTGTCAGAACAGTGCATTTATCCGAGTGAAATTCTATTTTCCATTTTGATTCCCAGAAGCCAGACTACATGGTTCAAATCAAGTCTGTGGGTTCATATTTTAGTTCCTTATAGGAACCTGAATTTCAGCTTGGTGCAAGGGAGCATGGTGCTCAGCAGTCAGATCATTGAACCTCAAACTCAAACTGCATTGTGTCCTTGGACAAGATACTAAATCCCCCAAAATTTAATAAAACATTCTTCTTCAGATCCACTTGGCAGAAACTTTTCATATTTGATATACACTATCCCTGTGGGTGCAGATTCGGGTATATTCAAATGGAGTCCATGGAGCCCTTTGAGGCCCAAATTTTGACTGTGCAATATGAGAAAAATTCCTCAAAGATTTTCTTCAGATCCACCAGACAGAATCTTTTGATATTGGGCAAGAAAACATTTTTCATTTCAATGGAATGTTCTATTTTCATTAATAATTTCGTCTGTTGCGAGTGTGCGAGGACACACAACCAGAAAGCCCTCATTTTGACAACACAACAAAAAACATGTCTCCTTATTAACCCTTTACCTAACGTAACGGCCAAAACCGGCCAGCGCTATTCTCAAAAATCGCCTATTAACTTTAATTATTTTTTCATTTTTTGTCTCAAAAACATAGGTTATGACCCCTCATTGGAACGAGCTCATCGAGCTCGTTCCAATGAGGGGTCATAACCTATGTTTTTGAGACAAAAAATGAAAAAAAATAGTTATTCAAGAATTTTTTTTGCAAGTGTCGTCTGCTTTTCATGTTAGGTAAAGGGTTAACCCTTTACAGTTTTACAGGTGGAGAAAACTGGAGTACCCTGAAAGAAACACCGAACAACTGTCAGACTCCCCAACGTACCAACTCTACAAAATCAGGGTTAGCGTTAGTTGAAGACAAGTGCACCAGCCTTAACCCTTTACCTAACATGAAGAACAGACGACACTTTCAAACAAAATTCTTGAATAACTAATTTTTTTCATGTTTTGTCTCAAAAACGTAGGTTATGACTCCTCATTGGGACGAGCTCGTTCCAAAGAGGGGTCATAACCTATGTTTTTGAGACAAAACATGAAAATAAAATGAAAATTAATTAGCGATTTTTGAGAATAGCACTGCCCGTTTTTTACCGTTACTTTGGGTAAAATGTTAACTGCCATTTCCCTCCATTTCTTTCGGATGACTTCCAGGAACACGTACTGAATGTTTCAATGAATTTCAACGCAAAATCTCAACTAACCTAGGTAGTCTTTTCCTGAGGAAAGTTCTTTTGTCGTTTTTCAACTTAATCTCAAGTCTCAGACATGATTTTTTAGCCTTCTGGTGACAGTCATTGCAGTATCCACACCTGTACAAGATGACATTTCCTTTGGCTGCCGTGTGTCTGATCCCTTATTCGTTGAATCGGTTTGTGAGTGAACAATTACCTCTGTATCCTTCTACTTACACTGTACATGCTATGCGGATATCAATACTACCATTTATTTATTTATTCGTGTTTAAGGTCATATACGTATGCACAATGCTAATCATGACCATGACAGTTTTATGGGTGGAGGAAGCCGGAGTACCCTGAGAGATCCACCGAGCAACGACGAGCAGCTGCCAGCTCACTAACATCGTAACTCCGCACTGCAGCACAGGCAGGGTTAGATTGGTTGGAGACATGCGTACCATCGACGTGCAGTACGCCTTAGTACACGGCGTCGTCGTGCCCACATGTGGACAATCGGGGTTAAGTGCCTTGCCCAAGGACACAACGTGGGAGACCGAATTGATCTCCCAGACGATTAACCGGGCTCGACGTTGCTTAACTTCGTTGATCTGATGCCAAACGGTCACCGCAACGCCACCGCGCCACCGCGCCCCCGCTTTTCATGTTAGGTAAAGGGTTAACAGAATAAGAATGTAGGGTGGGGTATTAAGTTTTGTATGAAGTGTTATGAATTTCAAATGTTTTGTATTATAACTTGAACATCGGTTTTCAGTTTTGGGTCCTTTGGTATAGTGATAAACAAGTATAGGGGAAGGATATTCATGTATTGCAGGTTTGAAACATGAATACTCACAAGAAGTATCAGGGCTCAAAATAAGCGGTGTCGCGTCGCTTTTTGCCATGGAAAACTTGCAAAAAGCTACACAATGTTCAATTATGTATAGCATTTTGCGATACAAGATAATCAACGGCTGCAGTTGATTATCTTGTATCGCAAAATGTGAAAGAAAATTTGAAAACTAGTTCACGGATGCTTTACTTCTGATTGTGCCGGAACATTCCAGGCATAACTCAAATTAACTCTCCATCAAGCATCATTAGCAACTTCATATGTAAGATGAATTCTATTGGTTTAAATTGTTCCTGTTTTTACAACATTTTGCATAAAATGTCCTATAAAAATAACTTCAAGCCCATCAAATTAAAAATCTCAACTTCCATTTTGAGAACTCTATTAAATAAACAACCAAGACGTCATTTGAAAATATCCAAGTCCATGCAACCCTTAAAGGCAGTTCAGTTAAAGAAAAACATACTACCAGTAAATGCTTCATATGTTGCAGATCAGTTGGAAATGCCCCAAAATGGATGAAAACTATTCTATCTACTTAGAAGAATTCAATACAAAACAGCATAACATAACTCTGGTATACAAAAATAGCTATGTAATTTTTACAAAATGCTATTCAATTTTTGGAAATGTGTAGCATTTTGCTACGCAAAGAAAAAAAGTTATTTTGAGAACTGAGAAGTATGGCACTGGATCTACTTGGAAAACTATATGAACATTTTGCATTATAACTCAAGCAATGTTTGTTGGTTTTTTATGTCCTTTGGTGGGAGCGCGGTGGCGCAGTAGGTGGAGATGCAGACTGCAAGCTGAGAGGTCCTCGGTTCGAATCCCACCTGTGTCAACCCGTGTCCTTGGGCAAGACACTTAATCCCAATTGCCCACATGGGACCACAGTGGTTTTGTGTACTCACGCATACTGCACGTCGATGGCGCATTTGTCTTCAACCAATGATATCACTGCTTGTTTGGACTTAGTTCGTTGGGGAGTGTGACAGTTACTCGCCACTGCTCGGTGGTTCTCTTCGGATGCTCTGACTTGCTCCACCCATAAAACTGTCTGACACGAGGTGACTGGCTGGCTGTCGAAAGTGTCATTAAACCCCAGTAAATAAATAAGTACATGCCCTTTGGTATGATGAAAGGCCTGTATCGGGGAAAAGGATATCCATATTCTTAAGGTTTTGTCATGCATATGTACTGGAGTTATGGCTCTTGTTAGTCATATAGAACTACAGATCTTTTGCAATATAAGTCGAGCGTCAGTTGTCGGTGTCATTTGGTTTGACTGAGAGACCAGTATCAGATAACGATAGCCACATCTTGCAGGTTTTGTCCGCACATGCTGTTATTGTGGCATGGATTTTTGTAAGGTATAATGTTGTGTGACATATTGTCCTATGGCCTATCATTGTGCAGCAAAATGTGTTGCGTATTGTCCTGTGCCCTTTCACTGTGCAGCAAAATGTGTGGCATATTGTCCTATGGGCTGCAGAATGCGGAATATTGTCCTATGGCCTGAGAGCAAAATGTGTTGCATATTGTCCTATAGCCTCTCCCCGCAGCAAAATGTGTAGCATATTGTCCTATAGTCCTTTACTGTGCTGCAAAATGTATGGCATATTGTCCTAAGCCCTATCATTATGTAGCAAAATATGTGGCATATTGTATTATGGCCCATTACTGTGCAGTAAAATGTGTGGCACATTGTCATATGGCCTATCTTTGTGCAACAAAATGTGTTGCAGATTGTAGTGTGGCCTATCATTGTGCAATAAAATGTATGGCATATTGTTCTATGACCTATCATTATGCAGCAAAATGTGTGGCACATTGTCCTATGTCCTATCATTGTGCAACAATATGTGTGGCATGTTGTCCTGTGGCCTATCTTTGTGCAGCAATATGTGGTATATTCTATGACCTTTCATTGTGCAACAGAATATGTTTTATATTATCCTATAACCTATCATTGAACAGCAAAATGTGTGGCATTGTGTCATATGCCTAACACTGTGCGGCAATATGTGTAGTATATTGTGCTATGGCCTATCATTGTGTTGCAAAATGTGGCATAGTCCTGTGGCCTATCATTGTGCAGCAAAATGTGTGTCATATTGTCGTATGGCCCATTACTGTGTAGCAAAATGTGGGGCATGTTGTCCTATGCCCTACCATTGTACAGCAGCAAAATGTGTTGCATGTTGTTCTATGGCCTATCATTATACAGCAAATGTATTGCATACTGTTCTTTGACCTACCATTGTGTAGCAAAATGTGTGGTATATTGTCAAACAGCCTACCTTTGTGCAGCAAAATGGGTGGCATTTGGTCCTACGGACTATCATTGTGCAGCAAAATTTGTGGCATATTGTCCTATGGCTTATTTTTGTGCAGCAAATTTTGAGTGGCATATTGTCCCCTGGCCTATCATTGTGTAGCAAAAGGTGTGGCATATTGTCCTATGGCCTATCATTGTGCAGCAAAATGTGGGGCATATTGCCCTTTGGCTTACTATGGTGTGGCAAAATGTGTGGCATATTGTGCAGCAGAATGTTGTGTTGCATATTGTCCAGTGGCCAATCGTGCTTGTGTGGTATATTGTTCTGTGACCTATCATTGTGTAGCAAAATGGTGGTATATTGTCCTATGGCCAGTAATGCAGCAGGATGCTATTGCATATTGTCCTATGGCCTGTTGTGCAGCAGAATGTTGTTGCATATTGTCCCATGGCCTATTGTTAATCAGCAAAATGTGTGGCATATTGTCCCGTGGCCTATTGTTCAGCAAGATGTCTGGCGCATTGGTCAATGGCCTATCACGTGTAGCAAAATGTTGCATGTTGTCCTATGAACTATCATTGCACAGCTAAATGTTGTGTGGCATATTGTCCCATGGACTATTGTGCAGCAAAATGTGTTTCATGCTTTCCAACACTTGATGACCTGTATGAGTATCTGTTAAGAACTGAAATGAATTATCTGTCTTTTTATCAGAGGACCGATGCGGGATGGGCAGGAGGGAGTGAGTTGGAATTCTCATTTACACCTCCTGGCATGCTAAGTTGAATGAAATTCATACCACTTCATACAAAACTTAATACCCCACCCTACATTCGTATTCTGTTCACCCTTTACCCAACATGAAAAGCGGTGGCGTTGCGGTAACCGGTTCTCATCAGATCACCGAAGTTAAGCAACGTCAAGCCCTGTTAATCATTGGACGGGTGACCTTCTGAGCGATCAATTCGGTCTCCCTCGTTGTGTCCTTGGGCAAAACACTTAACCCCGATTGTCCACATGGGGGCACGATGACGCCGTGTATTAAGGCGTACTGCACGTCGATGGTACGCATGTCTTCAACCAATCTTTACTATTCTGAACATGAGCTTAATGCACATTGTTTCAAATGTCCAAGAGGAAAACTTATGTCAACAACCCATGAGAACACTAATTTGCAAATAAATGATTTCTTACAATCAACATGTATTTTGTCAGTATTAACTCCGCAACAATATATTGTAAGATAAAATGATTATTACCATTATGTGGGTGTACAAAATATGTATCCGAGTCTCGCTCTGGGTTCTAAGGGTAGATCACGACTCTTCTTCGATTCGTCGTGATCTGTCCTTAGAACCCGGAGTGAGACTCGGATACATATTTTGTACATCCACATAATGATAATAATCTCTATTTATCAGTATTACATGAAGCGGGGGAAATATATTAATCCCCCCACACACACACACATTCCATTTGGCCTAGCTATGCCCCTGACCGTTGTGTTTCGATGAAATATTTATGACGTGGTACTCTCTCTGTTTATGTTTTACAATAAATGTAACATAATGCTTGTATTCATTTATATGATAAATGTTCATAAATTAAACATTTTTATTACCTTCCAAAGTTGGATTTACTGGGATTTCCGGGTTTGATTGTAAACGATAACTTCACAAGTGAATTATGCAATCAACAATTTGCCGTGGATGTAATGGGGACTTCATTGTTTTTTGGGTGGTTTTTTTTAACCCTTTACCTAACATGAAAAAAAAAAATCTTGAATAGCTATTATTTACATTTTTGTCTCAAAAATAGGTTATGGCCCCTCATTCGAACGAGCTCTACGAGCTCGTTCCAATGAGGAGTCATAACCTGTGTTTTAGAGAAAAATGAAAGTGTCAGTGACACTGTAGCTCAACTTGTTTAAGACATGTACATGTATAGTATGTGACACAGCAATGACAAACATCTAGGTAATGACCCGATAACAAAGGTACATGCAAAGTATTGTAACGGTCTGTACATAAATGCTGACCATAGCCTGTAACAAATATATAGGTTAAGTATTGTAAAGGTGGGGCACAGTTAGATGCTGAACTAGAAAATAAATCTTTGAGTCCCAGAGTGGGTCTGACTGAACCCCAAAATATTTGTTCTCATAGCACAGGGATAAAAAGGCACCCAAATACACTCGTTCCTGTCACAAGGTGATAACAAAGGTACCCCAAGAAGTTTCGTGAAGATCGGTTCATAAATACAGACTCTAGCCCGAGCCGTATTGACATGTGCACTTACTGTGTATAAGTAGCACTGTGTCAGGACACCTGAGGCCCCGGAAGGCCTGGGCTGACGTGGGGTTATTTAGTCCCGCTGATGGAATTGTGGGAAAATTAGACCGACGTGGAGAGTCGGAATCCTGGTGCCGCGAACTCGGCGCTGGGAGCTGAGTTCGACCGGCGCTGTGATTTCTCCTCTGCCAAATTGGCCTAAGATAGGTTCGATTTCCGTTAGGTGTGATTCCTAATCACTTCAGGCTGTATAATGGAAAGAATGATTTAAAGTAACAATGATTATTTTATTTACGCATAAAGATAAAGCCGTTTCAATATTTCAACAATCAACAATTCGAGTCTTTTCACAGAAAATGGGTTGCTAGGGTTAAATAATTCTCAACAATCATATAGTCATTCTATAGCCCTATACTGGCACTATAGTCTACACACTGGAAATGTTACTACCGTGAGCTCGCCATAAGAGCTTTACAAATTTGAAATGTTATTACCGTGAGCTCGCCATAAGAGCTTCACCCGCGTAGGCTCAAATGTCAACGTCAGCGCGTTACTGTACCTCTGGCTGTCGGAGGGTTCGACCAGCAATGTTTGTCGTCTATAAAGCCACCGTACTTCTGATTTGGGTAAGATATTGTCTACTCATACCTTATGTGCCTTTTGAAAGTCCTCCGTGAAAGTCCTATTGAAATATTCACCGTTCCTGGTTGAATTCACGATTCACAAATGCCCCTTTTTGTGCTAGGGCGAAATTGTCACTCACACCGATCTCCAGTCGGTATTGCGATGCTTCGACAGCAAATCAAACTACTCAGAACGCAATCAGTCTGACGCTTCAAAGGGTTAATACGCACAATACAATTAACCTACACTTCTGACTATTGCAGGCTGGTACCTGCTACTCGACAATCTAAACTTTAACGTTTCACCTTGGGTTTTTCCTTCTCAACGAATTTGGCACTGTAGCCGCCTATCAACCTTAAGCTAAATCAATCGTGGGATGCCCTCTCTGGCAATTCCAGCCGTTTCAGGATCCTGTGATCGAAGGTACCCCTATGCCAGGAAACAGAGTCCGCCTGTCCTGGACTTCACCAACGTGTGTGTGACCCCAAGTGTGTGTCTAATGCTCTGCTCTTCAAGGTATATATATTTTTTACCCTAAACTGTCAGGTGGACAGACGCTCATCTGTCCATCTGTCAAAACGGTGGGAGATGACGTATATCGAGGCAGAATCAATACAAGTCATCTCGCGCGTGACTTAACGGTGATTTCACTTGTCGAGAGAACCGATTCGTTTCTGCCAGTCATTGTCATGACAGAAATTTCTATCTTTTAGAATCTCGTTTCTCAATTGGCCGTGACGATATCCTGCCACTAACCGATTACGTCTCGTAAGACTCGCGACTACTGTATAAATTAAATGAGATTAGACCTTATCTAACATACCGTTTCTCCCCTGGGTCCCTGCTCTGAAGCTGGATATACACCATGTGTGTTTTTTCCATATCCAGCTTCGCAGAGAAGTGCAATTCACGTAGGTTTTTCGCCTTAATGCGGAATATCTTTTGAACTTACAATATCTTTATATATGAGGCCCCTTGCCCCTATATTTAGGCTGGCTTTGCCCTGACACACTGAACAAATCAAAGTTCATCTAATTTGCATAATTTCTGCACGAGAAAAAAGGGGTATTTTATGTGATGTATTTCATGTTACTAAACATTCCTACAAAAATTTATTCCAATCAGAACTTTCATACAGAAGTTCTGTAACAAAACTTATTGCACTAATTTTGGTACAAAATGGCTGCTGTCGGCCATCTGGAATTTTGGACCGCACCCCAAAACACTCGTTCTCGTCCCACGGTGATAACAAAGGTACACAAGAAGTTTCGTAAAGATCGGTTCATAAATACGGCCTCTAGCCTGAGCCGTATAGAAGTTGTGTACAAAAAACTGATTGGACCTAATTTCGGTACAAAATGGACACTGGCAGAATTTTGGACCGCACCCAGATACACTCGTTCTCGTCTCACGGTGATAACAAAGGTACCCAAGGAGTTCCGTAAAGATCGGTTCATAAATACAGCCTCTAGCCCGAGCCGTATTGGCATTTGCAGTTACAGTGCTGAAAGTAACATTAAATAGATCAAAGTTAGTCTAATTGGCATAATTTATGCACGAGAAAAAAACCCCCGTATTATATGTGATGTATGGTACTAAACATTCACACAAAAAATTATTGAAATCAGCGCTTTCATATGGAAATTCTGCGCAAAAATCTGATTGCACCTAATTTTGTACAAAATGGCTGCCATTGGCCATCTTGAATTTCAGACCGGACCCAAAACACTCGTTCTCGTCCCACGGTGATAACAAAGGTACCCAAGAAGTTTCGTAATGATCGGTTCATAAATACGGCCTCTAGCCCGAGCCGTATTGGCATTTGCATTTACAGTGCTGAAAGTAACACTAAATAAATCAAAGTTAGTTTAATTTGCATAATTTACGCACGAGAAAAAAACCCGTATTATATGTGATGTATCCCATGGTACTAAACATTCATACAAAAATTTTTTCAAAGCTTTGATATGGAAGTTCTGCGCAAAAATCTGATTATGTACAAAATGGCTGCCAGAGCGGCTATTTTGAATTTCGGACCGGACCCCAAAACACTCGTTCTCATCCCACAGTGATAACAAAGGTACTCAAGAAGTTTCGTAAAGATCGCTTCATAAATACGGCCTCTAGTCCGAGCCGTGTGTACGGCGCGACGGACGGACGACGGGCCATGACAATACCTCAAATTTGGCTTCGCCAAAGTTGAGCTAAAAATGAAAAAATAATGAAAATTTATTGGCTATATTTGAGAATAGCGCTGGCTGTTTCGTTAGGTAAAAGATTAAATAATATATTAAATAATATAGTTATCATTAATAATGAAAAGTAACTAACAGAGTAATCGCTTGACTGGACTGGTTACGTGAAATAATTCATTCGAGGCGAGGGAGTATATTGTAAAACACTCGTGCGCATTCGCACATTCGTGTTTGTACAACATCCCTCACCTCTCATGAATTATTTCACGTAACCAGTCCAGTCAGGCGATTACTCTCTATTACATTGCATTTAATATAATATTTCATCGCATTTAATATTTTGGGGATTTTTTCATGTTTTCCAGCATTACCGAAACTCACTATATACTCGGGATAAATCTCATAATGTTATTATTACCTCTATGTAAAACAGTCCAAAGTATATTAACTAAATCAGTACGTAGAACGATATGATAACAAAACTATTAATTAAATCAGTACGTAGAATGATATGATAACAAAACTATTAATTAAATCAGTACGTAGAACGATATGATAACAAAACTATTAATTAAATCAGTATGTAGAACGATATGATAACAAAACTATTAATTAAATCAGTTCGTAGAACGATATGATAACAAAACTATTAATTAAATCAGTACGCAGAACGATATGATAACAAAACTATTAATTAAATCAGTACGTAGAATGATATGATAACAAAACTATTAATTAAATCAGTACGTAGAACGATATGATAACAAAACTATTAAATCAGTACGCAGAACGATATGATAACAAAACTATTAATTAAATCAGTACGTAGAACGATATGATAACAAAACTATTAAATCAGTACGCAGAACGATATGATAACAAAACTATTAATTAAATCAGTACGCAGAACGATATGATAACAAAACTATTAATTAAATCAGTACGTAGAACGATATGATAACAAAACTATTAATTAAATCAGTACGCAGAACGATATGATAACAAAACTATTAATTAAATCAGTACGTAGAACGATATGATAACAAAACTATTAATTAAATCAGTACGCAGAACGATATGATAACAAAACTATTAATTAAATCAGTACGTAGAACGATATGATAACAAAACTATTAATTAAATCAGTACGTAGAATGATATGATAACAAAACTATTTAATGTTAATAAAGCATACAAAATGTTTGTATTGTTCTCGATGGTCTCGTATTTCCGACTCATGTTTAGTGGTTGTTGAACTGTCTTTTATTGCCTGTTACATGAGTGATGAGAATATGCCGACAAAAGTTAAAAGTCACACGCCTGCCTCGATCACGAATTGTTTTAGCTCACCTCACTGAAAGTCAACTTGAGTTATTGTCACCACTTCGTCGCCTGAGTGCTAGAATGTTCTATGTCCCGTCTGGGACATAGAACATTCTATCACTCAGCCGACGACTTGGCGTCTGTTGTCTCTTACCTTCAGTATATCATTCTTCTTTCTCTGAAGCACTGGCCAAAATTTGATCACACATGGCACAAATCAGACCACACATGGCACAAATCAGAAAGCACATCGCACAAATCAGACCACACATGGCACAAATCAGACCATACATGGCACAAATGTTCTCTTTGGCCAAGCGCGAGCACAAGAGGGGTGTCCTCTCATTGGAGAGGAGTCCGGGGACCTTCCGCCGAGAAAAATTTTGAAATTCGAGACAAAAAAAACACCATGTCCTGGACTCTGAGTTCGTTTGTATCCATAATTGATAAGTTGTGAAAGACATCAATAATTAGGCCACAATGTGGACTAACAAGTTGTGAAAGGCAATAATAATCAGTCCACAATGTGACCTAATTATTGAAGTTTTTCACAACTTATAAATTATGGACACAAACGGACTCAGAATCAAGTAAATTGCTTGATATTAAAATTTCTGGCCCAATGTTCCCTATATGGGTGAAGATGGGAGAGGGGCGTGTGCCGCCCTCCCTCCCACCCACCCCATGGCTGCGCCACTGTCTGGGACATGCCTTTTCACGTTTGTTTGATAGAAGTTGCAAAGCCCAATGGGCTGGGACAGTGCCCCAAAAGTCCAAAATTCTTGAGAAATCCTCTCATAAATCACAGGTCATAATGCATTGTGATTTGGTATATGCCTACCCTTTATGTTGTTTATTTTGGTGTGTTAAAATACATTTTTTTCAGGATAATTTAGGTTTGCAGTGGTGGGGCAAAATTTATGACCCACCCAAAATTTCTATTTTTGAAACTGGGTGGTAGGTTTGAACCGAATTTCGTATGCAATATTACTGGGCAACATGCACTTGATTTGTGAAGAAAATGTTTTTTTCATGTTAACCCCGGTAGCTAAAATAGAACCAGAGGCTCAAGTGAGCCTAAAACGCCCACCTGGCTCAAGTTGTCGAAAGAGATGAGTGTATCAGTAAGCAATCGGCAACAAGAGCAATTTTTTGCTTTGCTTTGACATAACCAAAGGCAACTTTTTTGCCATTCATTTCTGCTGGTACTAGGAAAGCTTCCTAGCAAGCTGTTCTGTGAAGTATTAAAAAAACACCCGAACGAAATTTTTGATTTGTTTTCACCTCCTCCTGTGGCTCTCTCTACACCCCCCCCCCCCCCTCCCAAAAAAAACCTCTCCGGCATAAACCCCAGTTATATACTACATGACAAATTATTTGATTCACATCTGCCCATTGGTTCTGAAAAGACAAATTTTGAGTGGAGCCAAAATTTGGCTGCCCAAATTTTGACCTCCTGAGTTTCTATGAAAAAAAAGTGAATCTGCATCACTAAAGTAAGTTCCATACCAGAAATCTAAGCATTATTGCAAGTGGCTTATGAGAAGAGGATTTCTAAAGCATTTTAGGCTTATGGAGCATTAATTAACCCCACCCAAGGGATATAGTAACTTCGGGGGGAAATAATCAGAAGAGTAAACTCCACCAGCCTGAAGATGGCAGCAGCTTCATTTGAACACAGTAGAAAAGGTATACTCCAAAGATGGTCTGTGCTATAAATGAATGAGTTTGGCCAGTGGTTTTAAAGAATAAGAAAAATTTCAAACTGTAAACAGAATTTACTGCCACCAGTAAATTCAAGTCTATGTGAAAATGGTTAAAGAATCAGAAACAAGAGCGCACGTATCGCTGAAGCAATACAATGTCCCCTACCGGACTAATGAGCATTAATAATTATACAAATGTTATAACCTAGATGTGATCAGCATGAATTCCGTTGAAGCGTTTCCAAAAAAAGTCCGGAAAACTGATATTTTGGAGCTTTTTCATATTTCCAAGGGCCATAACTCACACAAGAATAATGCAATCAGCATGAAACTCAAACTTGCTCTGTAAGTCATCTTTCTATAGTAGGTTACCAAGAATGAAATCATTCGGTTGAAGCATTTCCAAAAAAGTCCGGAAAACTAAAGTGTGGCTGACAGACTGACTGACAGACTGACGGGTGGACAGAGTGCAAATGAAACTTGATCTGTAAGTCATCGTTCTATAGTAGGTTACCAAAAATGAAATCATTCCGTTGAAGCGTTTCCCCCAAAAAGTTTGGAAAACTGATATTTTGGCACTTTTCCATATTTACAAGGGCCATAACTCACACAAGAATAATGCAATCAGCATGAAACCCAAACTTGATCTGTAAGTCATCGTTCTATAGTAGGTTACCAAAACTGAAATCATTCCGTTGAAGCATTTCCAAAAAAGTCCGGAGAACTAATATTTTGGTGCTTTTCCATATTTCCAAGGGCCATAACTCACACAAGAATAATGCAATCAGCATGAAACTCAAACTTGATCTGTAAGTTATCATTCTATAGTAGTTTACCAAAAATGAAATCATTCCATAGAAGTTTTTCCAAAAAAGTCTGGAAAACTAAAGTGTGACTGACAGACTGACGGATGGACAGAGTGGAAACCTATAGTCTCCTCCGGCGATGCCGGTAGGGGACTAATAAACAAAATAGAAAGAGAATTTATGGAGGCTTATTTTTGGGGGTAAAATATTTTTAAAGAAATCAGAAATAGGTTTTCGTTAACAGTATTTAAAGATATTCATACAATAATCAGAATTTTTTTTCCAAGAAACCAGAAAAAACATACAATGCACAGCATTGAAATGGTTCGATCAAGGAATCAGAAATGGACATTTGTGGCTCTGTCACTTTACTGAATGAAGTTTAGAGCAGTAATGTGAGTACAGAAAGGTTTAACATTATTCTCACATTAAAAGAAACAAGAGTGTACATATCGCTGAAGCAATATAATGTCCCCTACCGGACTAATGAGCATTAATAATTATACAAATGTTATAACCTAGATGTGATCAGCATGAATTCCGTTGAAGCGTTTCCAAAAAAGTCCGGAAAACTGATATTTTGGCACTTTTCCATATTTCCAAGGGCCATAACTCACACAAGAATAATGCAATCACCATGAAACTCAAACTTGATCTGTAAGTCATCGTTCTATAGTAGGTTACCAAGAATGAAATCATTCGGTTGAAGCATTTCCAAAAAAAGTCCGGAAAACTAAAGTGTGACTGACAGACTGACAGACTGACGGATGGATAGAGTGCAAATGAAACTTGATCTGTGAGTCATCGTTCTATAGTAGGTTACCAAAAATGAAATCATTTCATTGAAGCGTTTCCAAAATAAAGTCTGGAAAACTGATATTCTGGCGCTTTTCCATATTTCCAAGGGCCATAACTAGAGCTGTAGGTTTTTAAATTTCTTTTTCGGTTTTGGTTTTTCAGGTGGAGTAAAACCTCGGTTCGTTTCGGTTTTCGGTTTGTTCATGAGGTCAAATATAATTCAATAAAACTCATTCTTATGTCCGGAGTCATAACTGAATGGCAGTGAAATTGAGTGAAACTCAATGAATGCCCGAAATAAGCTATAATACATGAAGAATCAGGAAGGCCAATATAATAATTGCCTAAATATACAGAACTTTTATTGTGCTTGGCCATTTTTCGAGGTCTGACACCTACACGCAACTTGAGGAAAGCTGCAAACACAACTAAACTGAAATGTCGGAAATTCACAGAATGTAGCCTTCCCAGAGTAGTGAGAGTACCCAGGCACTGCCATTGGCAGTGTCTGGGTACTCTCACTACTCTAGGATGGCTACATTCTGTGAATTTCTGCAGCAAGAGAGTATTTAATAAAAAACGAAAAACCTTAAATTACGGGATGTCGACGGTTTCGGTTTTGGTTTTTAAAAAAAACCTAAAAACCTTGATTCGGTTTCGGTTAACCTACAGCTCTAGCCATAACTCACACAAGAATAATGCAATCAGTATGAAACTCATCCTTGATCTGTAAGTCATCGTTCTATAGTAGGTTACCTAAAATGAAATCATTCCGTTGAAGCGTTTCCAAAAAAAGTCCGGAAAACTGATATTTTGGCGGTTTTCCATATTTCCAAGGGCCATAACTCACACAAGAATAATTCAATCAGCATGAAACTCAAACTTGATCTATAAGTCATCGTTCTGTAGTCGGTTACCAAAAATGAAATCATTCCGTTGAAGCGTTTCCAAAAAAAGTCCGGAAAACTGATATTTTGGCACTTTTCCATATTTCCAAGGGCCATAACTCACACAAGAATAATGCAATCAGCATGAAACTCAAACCTGATCTGTAAGGCATCCTTCTATAGTAGTTTACCAAAAATAAAATCATTCCGTTGAAGTGTTTCCAAAAAAATCCGGAAAACTAAAGTGTGACTGACAGACAGACTGACAGACTGACGGATGGACAGAGTACAAACCTATAGTCCCCTCCGGCGATGCCGGTAGGAGACTAATAAAATCTTTGGAACCCACATTGAAGTCTTGAGAGGGTTTGAAGCATTGAACTGAATCGTTTTATTTTCCAAAAGGGAAGGAAAGGGTTTCTCTCAACTTTGTTTGGAAATGAAATTGAATCCTAATGAAAATAAGAGAAATATGTCATGTTTGACAGCTAACACCACTGGGATGTTTACATTAGCACTAAATTGTTTTCTAGTTTGAATAACTGCAACACCTAGCTGTTGCTTCGGGATAAATTACTGGAAATATGCTGTCAGCAGTTTTTCAATGCCCCCCCCCCCCCCCCCTCCCCTACACCCTGACACAACCGATGGCAATTTTACCAATCCATTCTACTGGCCCTAAGGATGCTAAGAAAATATGGGCGTTTGATTTTTTTTCTATTTTGAGTCCCTGAAAAATCGGGCATCAATCAATTACTTAGAACCCACTTATACTACAAGCCATTTGGTTCAAATCGACCCACCGGTTCTGGAAATACAAACTTTGTTTTTTTTTTGGCGAAGCCCAAAATGGATATGCTTCCACAGAGTCCAAATATTGACCTACCAACTTCCCTTGAACAAACTTTAATCTTCAACACCAAAGGATGTTCCATACCAAATATCAAGGCATCCCCCCTGATGGTTCATAAGAAGAAGATATTTTAAAGATTTTTAAGCTTTTGGGGCATTAACCAGAGCCCGAAGATGGCTGTTGCTTCATTTGAACAAAATAGAAAGAGTATACTCCATAGATGGTCTGTGCAATATATGTTTGAATTTGGCCCAGTGGTTGTGAAGAAGGAAGACAAGTTTCCAAAAGTTAACGGACGCCTGACGTCAAGTGATGGCAATAGCTCCCACTGACTTGCAGTCAGGTGAGCTAAAAAAAAATCAAATGCACATATTTCAAAAAACACACTATAGAGTTTTCATATTTGGTATGAATGTTCCTTAGGAGTACTAGAACAATGTTGGTAACAGGAAAAACACTGAACAACCTTTTTGTGAATTACTGACTGTCATGATTTGATATTTGGTAAACATTTTTTGCTGGTGTAGTATCAGATTCGATCAAAAATAAAGTTTCTCACACAATATTTGAACTTGTCCTGGGAGGATCAAAGTTTATAGCCCCTCCAAAAATTTCAGTTTAAACCCTTTTCCGGTTAATTACAATAGATAAAACTATCACCGCTATATAGAAGTGAGATTATTTGGTCTAAAATAATGAAGGTGATAGTCTATGTCGTGGGTGTCACCCTTTTGACTTGGTTTTGGACGTGGATAAAAGCAGTTTGTATCTCATGTGGTGGAATCTGAAGCATAAGCGCATTGTGTAGAAATGAAATTCCTCAAGTGCTATGTTATCCGTTACCACAACTCGTGGATCGATAATGGGCTGCACCATAATGGCATCATTCAGCTGTGGAACATTACTGATGGTTTCGTCAATGATTTGTACATAGCAATGTAAGAGCATCTTTCTTTTTCCGATAATGCCATATACGTGAGTAAGAAATGATGTAGCGTTTTCGGGTGTTGTTTTCACAGCAGACCGGTTGGTTTTACTTCATGTTTGTTAAATATAGCTCGGTTAGAATGTAAGGTGCATGTTTCTCTCGGTATTCTCTCTTAGGTGGGGATTCTGGTGTAATCTCTCACTCACACGATGGCGTATGATGGAAGGATGACATTTTCCCGGCGTAAACTGTTAGGATAGTATGTTTTGTGTGGGTACAGCATTGCATCATTGATAATCTTCTCTCCATTTGTTATTCACGACTTCAACCAATTTCATCATATGGTTCTTACTTCCGGGCTGTACTAAGAGCTATATTGGTTTAATGAAATCATACATGTTGAAAAGTGATTCCACTGCTAAAAACCGATGTGACTCAATGAAGGTTTGAAAGAGAGCTGGCGTCTGCCTAGCTGCTCCTTTATAGCTCCGTCTTCGAACAATGTTATATTTACGAATAGCATCATGGATTTAATGCGAATGTGCTTCCATTGGTAGACGTACCGACAATATAAATGCTGCAGGTTTGGCCACACTCAGTGGAAGGGACAGGAGTTGACGTGCAATCTGCTTTAGATGTTTCTCGTTCCTAAGTCTTGCCTCTAGGTAGAATAACTTCTAGCCCATACGTGTATAGTGGCATGATATATGTTTGAGTAACGAGAATGATATTACAGGATATAGAGGCCGTTTTCTCCATTTAGTCCAGCTCCCATCAATCCATATGTCGCTTTGAACGCCTTCCAGATGTTTGAATCAACAGCTGTTATTTCCTGTTTTGAGCTTGATCGAAGGACGCCCATATATGCACAGCCTACCTATGGCCTCTCGTTTTATCCTTCCGCACTGGCACTCGTGCCATATCAATTAACCCATTCACACGCATGTCTTTCAATGTTTATTACATGCCTTCACGTCTGTCATTCGAAGGACATTCAGCAATTCACTTGCCAACTCGTCTCCCGAGTTACAATGTGTTTCAATAAAAAGAACACATTTTATCGCCAACCAAACTTGAGGGGAACCCGTGTTACTATGTTTAGATATCGCTAGTTATTCCCATTGTACTTGCGGTGCACGATTTGTATAAAACTACAGTGAAATTTCGCTGCTATTTAAAAATAGTCATTCAATGATTCCCATTCGGCACATATGTGTAGAACGAATTTTCATTTTCCGCCTGGTTTTGTGTTGCTACTGATGGGGATTTCGTAGAACATGCGCGTAAAAAAAGAATTTCCTAATCAATTGGCATCTCAGCACCTTCCGTTTGCCATTCAAAATCAGACTGGGTCTGCTTAAATCAGTGGACTTGTAAGATGACAATATTTTGTTTTTGTATTAAGTAGCCTTTTTTGATGAAGTCAACGCACATGTTAATGAGATGCTGTAGCTGATGTGGATCAGAATTTAATACGATGACATTATTAGCACATGTTGGAGATGAGATGTTGATCGATCCTCTGTTAGTTCCGACATATAATGCGATCGAAGAGGCAGTTGAAATTAATTTTAACGAAGTCAGCACTTAAGACACCGCCCTGTCTAACTCCTTTGTTGTTGATCTATGTGGATGTGACTTTACCTTGCCATTTCAGTGCAGCCGTTGGAGCATTGTATAATTTGGAGATCATCTACCAGTTGTGATCCTTGACGTTGCAGAAGTAGAGTTTCCATAGCAGTTTGTTATGTATGACAGCGTCCATGTGCAGACTTTGCATCAAGGTAGGTACGGTGAGTTGGTCTGTGCAGGTCTTTATTATTTCTTATGTATTCCTTGACAATAAATTATGCACAGTACATTGGTGATGAGTGCCGAATAAACCCATGTTGTAAGGGATTCTGGTGTGTTAATTCTGCTTTTCAAGATGATCTCGATGATGCACCATAGAACTGGAGTTATGGTGATCCCCTGTAATTTGGAGAGCCACAGATCACCCTTCTTTTTATAATTCTACCTTTTGTGATGGTGTCGATGATGTGGCATAGAACTAGAGTGATGGTGATGCCTCTAGTTTGTGTCACGAATAGTTTTTTTTTATGAATAGGTTGTAAAAAGACGGCCATGTTTTCTCCTCCATAATATAGATGTCCAGCATGGAGAACGATTGAGGTCAGTCATTGAGTAAACCTTGTTATAATTTATGATAGCATCACGTCTTATCATAGAGAAATATTGCAGCTGGTCATTGATGAAACCTTGTCACATTCCATGACAGCATCAGGTCTTAGCATAGAGAAAGATTGCAGTCGGTCATTGAGTAAACTTTGTTATAATTTATGGCAACATCAGATCTGTAATCATTATGCATTTGTCGAAGTCGCCACATCTCCGATACAACTGTGAACCTATTGTCCTCAATTATTTTCATAACAGACTGGTTTTGCTTAGGAACTATCATCGCAAGAGTGCATCCAGTGGGTGCTTCCTGCCTAATCTTTTGATATAATCGTATGGCCACATCCGGGTTATCTGCGAAAAGGGGCGCTATTTTGTGTGATAAATAGCAAGTCCTTAGAACGCCATACCCACAGATGGAGCCACCTCGGTAAGCTATGAACGTCTGTGATGATTTATGAAAACAAATAGCATTGATAAACTTTTCTCTATTGATTTTATGGACTGACTCGTCGTATTGTGACAGTTCTTGTGATTGGTTTGGATCGAGTCTTTTTATTGTAATATCTTCGTTATTGCTTATATTCAAAACATCTTTGAAGTTACCAATGACTCTCACAAAAGAATGATTTATGCCCTCGATATCATAACCACCGCGTTTATAAAGAGGCGCCTTTTCTTGATAGCTGTATATGAAGTCGTCAAAATCTCCAACAGGACTGTGATCTATACTATACCGTACCATGGCTGACGATATGCCTCTTCGCCGATACGCTTCATGGACATTGGCATGCCCTCGAGCTCGGACATCTGGTCGATATATCATCACAAACCAACATCCTAATTAAAATAAAAATCTAATAAATACCTGAGTAAGTTTAATGTTAACAGACAAGTCGACTTTTATGAGAAATTTGTGAAGGCCAATATGATACAATTACAGGTTGGTCGAGTTGACATCAATCGATAAATTGCCAATCGTTACGCTTTTTGGGTCGGTTTAGGGCTCAGTACGGGGTTTGATATTTATCGTTTGGGGTTACATTTGGGATACTTAATCGTATTTGCATACAGTGATGAATTAATCACCCCTCCCTAAGTCTGTTTTAAACAATATCATGGGCTACAAGAAATAAATGTACAGTGTGAAAAAATATGAAATTTATTCTACCTATAGATTAAAGAATTAAACGTACTCATCAGAGGCTCGTAAGTCTAATTCTTAATTCTACTCATAGAATAAATTTCACGTTTTCCCACAAAATACATCTATTCAATATATGTGAGGCAAAATTGAAAATGTTAGCATTCTACTTTGCTTTCTATTGTATATTACTTGTATTCTGATTGTTTTCTGTTGTATATTACTTGTATTCTGATTGTTTTCTGTTGTATATTACTTGTATTCTGATTGCTTTCTATTGTATATTACTTGTATTCTGATTGCTTTCTGTTGTATATTACTTGTACTCTGATTGATTTCTATTGTATATTACTTGTATTCTGATTGCTTTCTATTGTATATTACTTGTATTCTGATTTCCTTCTTTTGTATATTACTTGTATTCTGATTGCTTTCTATTGTATATAACTTGGATTGCGATTGCTTTCTATTGTATATTACTTGCATCCCGGTTGCATTCTGTTGTACATTACTTGTATTCTGATTGCTTTCTGTTGTAAATTACTTGTATTCCGATTGCTTTCTATTGTACATTACTTGCATTCCAGTTGCTTTCTATTGTACATTACTTGCATTCCGATTGCTTTCTATTGTATATTACTTGCATTGATGATTGCTTTCTATTGTATTTTACTTGTATTCTGATTGGTTTCGATTGTATATTACTTGTATTCTGATTGCTTTCTGTTGTATATTACTTGTATTCTGATTGCATTCTATTGTATATTTCTTGTATTCTGATTGCTTTCTATTGTATATTACTTGTATTCTGATTGCTTTCTATTGTATATTACTTGTATTCTGATTGCTTTCTGTTGTATATTACTTGTATTCTGATTGCTTTCTATTGTATATTACATGTATTCTGATTGCTTTCTATTGTACATTACTTGCATTCCGATTGCTTTCTATTGTATATTACTTGGATTGCGATTGCTTTCTATTCTACATTACTTGCATCCCGGTTGCATTCTGTTGTACATTACTTGTATTCTGATTGCTTTCTGTTGTAAATTACTTGTATTCTGATTGCTTTCTATTGTATATTACATGTATTCTGATTGCTTTCTATTGTACATTACTTGTATTCCAGTTGCTTTCTATTGTACATTACTTGCATTCCGATTGCTTTCTATTGTATATTACTTGCATTGATGATTGCTTTCTATTGTATTTTACTTGTATTCTGATTGCTTTCTATTGTATATTATTTGTATTCTGATTGCTTTCTGTTGTATATTACTTGTATTCTGATTGCTTTCTATTGTATTTTACTTGTATTCTGATTGCTTTCTATTGTATATTACTTGGATTATGATTACTTTCTATTGTATATTACTTGTATTCTGATTGCTTTCTGTTGTATATTACTTGTATTCTGATTGCTTTCTATTGTATATTACTTGTATTCTGATTGCTTTCTATTGTATATTACATGTATTCTGATTGCTTTCTATTGTACATTACTTGCATTCCAGTTGCTTTCTCTTGTACATTACTTGCATTCCGATTGCTTTCTATTGTATATTACTTGCATTGATGATTGCTTTCTATTGTATTTTACTTGTATTCTGATTGGTTTCTATAGTATATTACTTGTATTCTGATTGCTTTCTATTGTATATTACTTGCATTCCGATTGCTTTCTATTGTACTTGTATTCTGATTGCTTTCTATTGTACTTGTATTCTGATTGCTTTCTATTGTATTTTACTTGTATTCTGATTTGCTTCTATTGTATATTACTTGCATTCTGATTGCTTTCTATTGTATATTACTTGCATTCCGATTGCTTTCTATTGTACATTACTTGCATTTCGATTGCTTTCTATTGTACATTACTTGCATTCCAATTGTTTCTATTGTATATTACTGGTATTCGGATTGCTTTCTAGTGTATATTACTTGTTTTCTGATTGCTTTCTATTGTATATTACTTGGATTGCGAATTCTATTCTACATTACTTGCATCTCGGTTGCATTCTGTTGTACATTACTTGTATTCTGATTGCTTTCTGTTGTAAATTACTTGTATTCCGATTGCTTTCTATTGTACATTACTTGCATTCCAGTTGCTTTCTATTGTACACTACTTGCATTCCGATTGCTTTCTATTGTATATTACTTGCATTGATGATTGCTTTCTATTGTATTTTACTTGTATTCTGATTGGTTTCTATTGTATATTACTTGTATTCTGATTGCTTTCTGTTGTATATTACTTGTATTCTGATTGCTTTCTATTGTACATTACTTGCATTCCAATTGTTTCTATTGTATTTTACTTGTATTCTGATTGGTTTCTATTGTATATTACTTGTATTCTGATTGCTTTCTATTGTATATTACTTGTATTCTGATTTCCTTCTTTTGTATATTACTTGTATTCTGATTGCTTTCTATTGTATATTACATGTATTCTGATTGCTTTCTATTGTACATTACTTGCATTCCAATTGTTTCTATTGTATATTACTTGCATTCTGATTTCGTTCTATTGTATATTACTTGTATTCCGATTGCTTTCTATTGTATATTATTTGTATTCTGATTGCTTTCTATTGTATATTACTTGCATTCTAATTTCGTTCTATTGTATATTACTTGTATTCCGATTGCTTTCTATTGTATATTATTTGTATTCCGATTGCTTTCTATTGTATATTACTTGTATTCCGATTGCTTTCTACTGTATTTTACTTGTATTCTGATTGGTTTCGATTGTATATTACTTGTATTCTGATTACTTTCAGTTGTATATTACTTGTACTGATGATTGTTTTCAATTGTATTTTACTTGTATTCTGATTGCTTTCTATTGTACATTACTTGTATTCTGATTGCTTTCTATTGTATATTACTTGTATTCTGATTGCTTTCTATTGTATATTACTTGTATTCTGATTTCCTTCTTTTTTATATTACTTGTATTCTGATTGCTTTCTATTGTATATTACTTGTATTCTGATTCCTTTTCTATTGTATATTACTTGTATTCTGATTTCCTTCTTTTTTATATTACTTGTATTCTGATTGCTTTCTATTGTATATTACTTGTATTCTGATTGCTTTCTATTCTATATTACTTGTATTCTGATTGCTTTCTATTGTATATAACTTGTATTCTGATTGCTTTCTATTGTATATTACTTGTATTCTGATTCCTTTCTATTGTATATTACTTGTATTCTGATTTCCTTCTTTTGTATATTACTTGTATTCTGATTGCTTTCTATTGTATATTACTTGTATTCTGATTCCTTTTCTATTGTATATTACTTGTATTCTGATTTCCTTCTTTTGTTTATTACTTGTATTCTGATTGCTTTCTATTGTAGATTACTTGTATTCTGATTCCTTTCTATTGTATATTACTTGTATTCTGATTGCTTTCTGTTGTATATTACTTGTATTCTGATTGCTTTCTATTGTATATTACTTGTATTCTGATTGCTTTCTATTGTATATTACTTGTATTCTGATTGCTTTCTATTGTATATTACTTGTATTCTGATTGCTTTCTATTGCATATTACTTGTATTATGATTCCTTTCTATTGTATATTACTTGTATTCTGATTTCCTTCTGTTGTTTATTACTTGTATTCTGATTGCTTTCTATTGTATATTACTTGTATTCTGATTGCTTTCTATTGTATATTACTTGTATTCTGATTGCTTTCTATTGTATATTCCTTGTATTCTGATTGCTTTCTATTGTATACTACTTGTATTCTGATTGCTTTCTGTTGGATATTACTTCTATTCTGATTGCTTTCTGTTACATATTACTTGTATTCTGATTGCTTTCTATTGTATATTACTTGCACTGATGATTGCTTTCTATTGTATTTTACTTGTATTCTGATTGGTTTCTATTGTATATTACTTGCATTCTGATTGCGTTCTATTGTATATTACTTGTATTCGGGTTGCTTTCTATTGTACATTACTTGCATTCTGATTGCTTTCTATTCTATATTACTTGTATCCTGATTGCTTTCTATTGCATATCACTTGTATTCTGATTGCTTTCTGTTGCATATTACTTGTATTCTGATTGCTTTCTGTTGCATATTACTTGTATTCTGATTGCTTTCTATTGTATATTACTTGTATACTGATTGCTTTCTGTTGTATATTACTTGTATTCGGATTGATTTCTATTGTATATTACTTGTATTCTGATTGCTTTCTATTGTATATTACTTGTATTCTGATTGCTTTCTATTGTATATTACTTGTATTCTGATTGCTTTCTATTGTATATTACTTGTATTCTGATTTCCTTCTTTTTTATATTACTTGTATTATGATTGCTTTCTATTCTATATTACTTGTATTCTGATTTCCTTCTTTTGTTTATTACTTGTATTCTGATTGCTTTCTATTGTATATTACTTGTATTCTGATTCCTTTCTATTGTATATTACTTGTATTCTGATTGCTTTCTGTTGTATATTACTTGTATTCGGATTGATTTCTATTGTATATTACTTGTATTCTGATTGCTTTCTATTGTATATTACTTGTATTCTGATTTCCTTCTTTTGTATATTACTTGTTTTCTGATTGCTTTCTATTGTATATTACTTGTATTCTGATTCCTTTCTATTGTATATTACTTGTATTCTGATTGCTTTCTGTTGTATATTACTTGTATTCTGATTGCTTTCTATTGTATATTACTCGTATTCTGATTTCCTTCTTTTGTTTATTACTTGTATTCTGATTGCTTTCTGTTGTATATTACTTGTATTCTGATTGCTTTCTATTGTATATTACTCGTATTCTGATTTCCTTCTTTTGTTTATTACTTGTATTCTGATTGCTTTCTGTTGTATATTACTTGTATTCTGATTCCTTTCTATTGTATATTACTTGTATTCTGGTTTCCTTCTTTTGTATATTACTTGTATTCTGATTGCTTTCTATTGTATATTACTTGTATTCTGATTCCTTTTCTATTGTATATTACTTGTATTCTGATTTCCTTCTTTTGTATATTACTTGTATTCTGATTGCTTTCTATTGTATATTATTTGTATTCTGATTCCTTTTCTATTGTATATTCTCTTTTATCTAATAGCCATAGAGGATAACACCCGTTGTATATACTTGAAGTATATACAACGGATGTTGTATATAATAATAATTTATGCGAACGACCTTTGACCTCGTTCGATTCCATTTTCCTTCATTCATAAACTTCAAAATGCAGCTTTGAATTCATAGTTGGAGGACAAGTGATATTTTATCGAAATAAGAGGAAATATTTTCTATATATATAAACATGTAAATTTTCTGTTTATTTAGCTGAAATAAAGAAATAATTACAAACTACTTTGTTCAAAACGTCATTATGAAGAAATTCTTAGAGTGTCAATAACGTATAGCCTGTAGGGCGTTATTTATAGTTATGGCCACGTCCATGATCAAAGTACTGCCCTAATTCCAAATTCCTCTGCTAGTGCCACCCGAAGAAAAACGTTCCGTACAAATTGTAAACAAAAACAAAAGTAGACCATAATTAATGGGAATTGGAAGCTTCTCGATTGAATACAAATTATTCCAACATACTGTCTGAACACGGTAGAAAATCAACGTGCCCTTCAGCTTCAAGTTCGATTGATTCGGCAATACCATCACCAATTCAGCAGACAAAGTCTCCTAATTACACCACCCCAGCAGCAGCAGTACCCTTGAACATTCTAAATCACGAAGAAATGACAATGTCAACGGAATGAAAATGTTTTTTGCGCGCCGAAGGAGCGCAGGGACGGTTTGGGGAGCAAGCCCCTTTCGACCCTTAGTGACTGTGTAGTGTTGTGTCAGGAGGGATGCAGCTTATCCCCGTCTGTGTTTTTTACGGCTCTATTTCTTAGGAGGTGGTTGGGATGGTGATATGGATGGCGATGTTGTTGAGTTCAGATGTTGAATTAACTCTAGTGCCGTGTTGGATATTTCATCGGAGTTTTTCCTGAACTCTGACACTCTCTATGTCGATGGTGACTGCGGACTGAGATGGCTGTTCCGCTGTGACTTCCGCTCCCGGGCTATCAGGTAGTGAAGGAAGAGGGGAGTGAGGGGTGGGGATGGTGTTGAAAATTCAACTTCCAGTTCCTCCTCAGTCTCCACTGGACGTGCCTCATCCAACTGTATCGTCTCAGGAGCCAGCAGTTGGTTGGGTGAGTCAGTGGGACTAGGAAGGGAACTGGCGGCTGCCTCCAGAACCTCCACTCCCTCACTCAACTCTTTCGTCCTATTCTGGAAGGCCTCCAAGCGCCGGGCGTTCCTGCGCTTGGCCGATGGACTCCTCTTCTTTTTCTTGTTCTTTCTCTTTTCAGGGCCTCCGTGCCCCTTCGGGTGAGGACCAGTGGGAGAGGGGATCCTCTCGCCAAAGGTACTACCTCTCCCCGAAGAGGGTGGTGTTTTGGTTTTCTCAACTTCAAATTCCAGTTTCAGATGGATGCTCAAACCTATTTCCTCGATAGACCAGGAGATAGGACATGAGACGCCCAGAGCTGAGATGGCTTTCACAAGTCTGTCTGGTAGTTCCATTGCTGTCCAAGTATTCACGCTCTGAAGTCAGATGTGTGAATGACATGATGCATGACAATGTCAACGAACAATGTTCAACACTTATAAGCCAGTTTACACTTTCGACTGCGCAAATCCGGAAATAAAAGTAAATGGGATAAACAAATCCACGTGTACGCGCATAACGTGTTCGAATGGCATTGATCGTTCCTGTGGACAATTAATATATATAGCAGTTTTGTAGAAATATATCTCCAGTTGGCGTCCCGTTGCATTCCGACGATTCTATACCTTTTCCCAATTCATTTATTCAGACTTTGTTTCTATAGCTATATAGTAATTACTTTGGTACACTGAACACCAAAAACGAAAAGCATGTTTTTTTTCTTTGTGTATTTCAAAACTGTTCAAATGGAACATATCAGTTGAACATTTCGGAATACGAGTTATGTAGTATTCACAACCCTAAGCAAAAGGACTGCCCGTGCTCACCACTATTTGTCCTATTCCCATCCCCAATGGATAAAAGTGGAAGCCAAATTTACTACACCAGTCTGACTTGTAAATATATAGCTGCAGGGTACAGTACTGGAATTAGCTGAATTAATTTACAGTATAACATTAACAATTAGGTTTTCTTCCTTAATTTATCCAACAAGGCCTTGATACCATTCTTTGACAAGCCTGGTGTGAGAGCTTTCCAGAAAATGGTATCAATTCCATGGTTCAATCATGGTTGATCAGATTACATCATTCAGCTTGGGTAGAAAATGGTTTTGTTGTTACCATTTAACCCTTTACCTAACATGAAAAGCAGACGACACTTGCAAAAATAATTCTTGAATAACTTTTTTTTTTTCATTTTTTGTCTCAAAAACATAGGTTATGACCCCTCGTTGGAACGAGCTCGACGAGCTCGTTCCGACGAGGGGTCATAACCTATGTTTTTGAGACAAAAAATGAAAAAAATAATGAAAATTAATTGGCGATTTTGAGAATAGCGCTGGCCGGTTTTGGCCGTTACGTTAGGTAAAGTGTTAACTAATTTAACACTGAACTACTACTGTAGTTACCATACAGCTTATTTCTGTCTGTACTGTGTTAACCATTACATTCACTATAGAGTGCCAGCTGAAATAAGTTGTAGGATAACCACAAGAAAACATACTGAATTTGAAGTAAAATTACACCCTTACTTCCCGTGTACTTGCTATATAAATAAGATAGTTTTGCCCCCAAATAGTAGAATGTTTAATTCAATAACACTAATTTGAATCGGAATATTAATCTGAAAAAAAAATAATTGTAACACAGATGTTCTGAAATAACCGTTTGAATGTTACTTGGATAATGGCAACAATAACTGATTTATATAACATGGTGAGGGGAGGTGTGCTGGGTATAATTTACTATACAGACTGTAACTTAAATTCTGTGTACAGTATGTGGAGAGTGGATTGTGACTAAATCACCAGCAGAGTGGGGTTATCACCCAAAGTATCACTGTCAAATTCTGTACAAATGGACAAAACAACAGAAGCAATGTTTCAGTCAATGGACCTCCGGGTTTAACAGAGGTCCATTGGCTGGAACTTCGCTTGTGCTTGTTATGCTTTGCAACAAATTTGCAATTATTGCTTGGGTGGAATCTCCACTCTGCAGGTGATTTAGTGATAATACACTCTCCACGTACTGTAAAGGCATAATATTCCATTTAATGGGTCTAGTGAGGCCTTGGTAATCAGTAGAAGTCTTGCTTTGACTCATTCTGCCTTTACACATAGGTTAATATTTATTGTCTGGGTAGAATGGATGTTTCAGAAGCGGATCTCTCTCCCTCCACAGTATTCCACTGAAACCTTAACCCTTTACCCAACGAATCGCCCGCATCCGCCCGCGTAATATGCAAATTCAGCAGCTGAAAAAATATTATTTTTCGAAAAATTTCAACAAAACCATTTCATGTGACCCCTCTTTGGAACGAGCTCGTAGATATAGTTTTGTTGAATTTTTTTTTTATTTTTAAAAATGATATTTAAAATAAATTTTGAAATCGTCTGCGTTGGGTAAAGGGTTAAAAAGAGTGTTGTCTTTGAAACTAACTATTTTCAGTTTGTTCATAGTTTGTTTTTGTTTTTTTTTTTTGGGGGGGGGGGGGGCACTTATCTGATTATACAATTTATACTGCAAAAGTGCTAAAAGATTCTTGGTCTTTTTTAAGGTGAATTATTATCACCAGTCTCACTAGCTGAATTTTGATGACATCTCACGTGGATAATTAAAATGCTTTACAATTTACAAATCCATTAATAAAAAAATTACTGTAGTACTAGGTAGGCTAGGACAGGTGCCCAAACAACTCTTGCAATTGCATAACTAAACATTTTCATTCTTTGCTTCAAGAACATTGGTTATGGCACCTAATGGGAACGAGCTTGTTCCAGTGAGGTGGTCTTAACCTGTTTTTGAATAAAAAAAAAATAAATAAGGCCGAGGACAGATTTATGAATCATTCTCATATGCTCACTAAGCCTAGACTGAATTCTCAAAATTTGACAGAAAAAACGGTACCGGGTATGCTCCGTGACGAAATTTACTGATTCAGAATTTTGTGCGAGCGAATGTAAATGATTTTGAATGGAAGAGTGAAATGCACAGTGGAAACTAGAGAATTGTAATTTGTTGGACAAATTACGGGCTTTCCCAACTTTTTAATGTGAAAAGGCAAACTGTATTGTACACAAAACTATCGATCGGTTTTGAAAACAGAAAATTTAGTGGAAATCAAAGTTTTTGTGATGCTACTAGTTTTTATGCAGCCAAAACAGATATCTGAGATACAGCGGGACACCAAAACATTCAACACAAATTTTGCCCTTCAATAATTACAGAATATTTTCATAGAAATCAAAACAAGCGATGTCCTTTGTGCTTTGGAAACAATTAGTACATATGAATTATGGGCGTACGGGCCGGGGTTTCATGAAGGACTGTGCCCCAACCCACCCCTGAGTCAGGAAGGAGCCGATTTTTCGGCCAATATGCCAGAAAATTTCAGACAATTTAGTTGCCAGAAATGACCACAAAACATTTTGGTTTTCCACACAAAATGTTGTTTTCCTATCTCATCATTTAGAAGTTGCAAGTAAACTGACCATTATACTGTACAAGTTGATTCAGTGGAACCGTATCACGTTAATATTATTCATTTATAATCACACAAGTACACATAACGAGCTCAGTAGTAGTGCTCGCACGTTTCGACCCTTATTAGCAGGACCCCGGTGCAGGACCCCGGAAGTGACGTCATGTCACGTGACGTAGTGGCGCCATGTTGTGTTGTCATGGTAACCCGCGTGAGCGGCCATGTTGTGACGTCATCCCCATAGTGATACGTGGTGTTAGTGCGCATGCGCAGCGCGTGTTGTTAGGGTGATACGAGCTTCCGTCGTCCATTTTGTATACTGGAAGCCGCCATCTTGGTTTCTATGGTAGCACGTGATTGCTATGTTACCTAAGGCCTACAATAGGATAGGGGTATGTTCGGTGGGTATGTTCGATTAAATCGGAGTAAATCCGATTACCACAAACAACCCGACAATCCCCCAAATCACCAAAATCCACCCAAAATCACCGAAATTGACTTTATTTCCCCAATTGATCGGCTTAGCACGTAGTGCTATAGTACTAAAGGGTACAAGGGGTGCATTCGATTGAACAGGAGTAATGTTCTGGATTAGAATTCTCCCAGAATCCCTATCCATGACGTTTTTCCCTATTAAGAATAGCACGTAGTGCTATAGGACAAATTTACCCAGAATTCTCCGCTTCTATCTATATATGCAATAGTTTACGTCTATCTAGCCATGTTCCTTTGTTCTCGAGTATACTCCAGTAGCGTAGAAGAGCCTATTATTTGGAACAGTTTATCTTATTATTACTATATTTAGCAATTTCTGGTCTATTCTTGTTAGTTCTGACCCTATTCCGTGTACTCTTGTTGTTTCATTTATATAACTAACCAATCAGATTGCTTGATTTCCCATAACCTGTATGCAGGGTTATCTCCCTTGTGTATAACAAAAGCCTATATCCAATGGCCATATCCCATGGAATCCCATTTTGGAAAACACCCGTGGCTATGCAATCCCTTTTTTGTCATATGAGGCCATGAGGGCTATGTAAAAGCCCTCAATGAGTCCTCATTTATTATCCCTCATAGCCTCATTGAATTTTGAGGTTATGAGGACCATTAAAAATCCCTCAATGAGGTATAATTTACTACGACTCTTAGCCTCATTTCAGTATTTAACAGGTATATCCTATGGAATCCCATTTTGGAAAACGCCTGTGACTGTGGAATCTCTTTTTTGTCGTATGAGGCCATGAGGGCTATGTAAAAGCCCTCAATGAGTCCTCATTTTTTATCCCTCATAGCCTCATTGAATTTTGAGGTTATGAGGACCATTAAAAATCCCTCAATGAGGTATAATTTACTACGACTCTTAGCCTCATTTCAGTATTTGAGAATACCTATGGCCTGGTATTGTATTATTCGAGGATACCTATCGAGGATACCTTCTGGAGAATCCCCTTTTTTTGTCGTATGAGGCCATGAGGGCTATGTAAAAGCCTTCAATGAGTCCTCATTTATTATCCCTCATAGCCTCATTGAATTTTGAGGTTATGAGGACCATTAAAAATCCCTCAATGAGGTATAATTTACTACGACTCTTATCCTCATTTCAGTATTTAACAGCCATATCCCCAGGCACCCCAATTTCGGCACCCCTTTTTGGAAAACATGGCCTTCGGCACCCCTTTTTTGTCGTATGAGGCCATGAGGACCATGAGTAATCCCTCAATGAGGTCTAATGTAGACTTACCAACCGCTTCCATCTTGTCGCCAATGCTCCAAGGCCATTACAGGTCTATGGCCTATCTGTCCTATCATTAGCTTCTACAACAGTCTTGTTCCATTGCGGTCTTGTCCCAGTACTATTGACTAAACTACCGTCCATTAATATTGACTTGTATCACTACTTCCTAGCTATACCTATCTCAGTCTCGACTATAACATTGATCAAGGTTGAATCAGATTTCCCCTGTATACGTATAAGGCATTCCGTTATTGAGATGCCTAGCCGAGTCCGTAAAATATGGATTCCGTGTTTTAACATCAATACTCGAGGGTATTTCCCTCCCCTATTAGAAGAATTCAGTTCAATGGGTTGTTGTTTAAAGATTCAGATCACCTTTCATTATATTTTCATTAAGTTTAAAATTCATTCAGTTCAAAGGGTGTTAACATTGGGATGATAGTTCAAAAAATTTATTCAGTTCAAAGGGGTTAACTTATATTAGATATAAAAAGTTCATTCATTCAGTTCAAAGGGGTTTTAATTACATAAAGTTCATTCAGTTGAAAACTTTGTTCAGTTCAAAGTGTTCATTCAGGTTTGTTCAATTCAAGGAGTTAACATTGGGTTATATTTAGGGATTATAGTTCATTCAGGTGAAAACTTTATGGTCAATTCACTTCGATCTTGGTTCTGTTGGATCTTCGCTCACTTCATTCGAACAGTTGTCTTGTATCTGTTCATAAATCAGTTCTGTTCACTACGATCTTGGTTCTGTTGGATTCACTTTGTTCTGTTCAGTCTGTCCAACTAGTTTGATCAATCTGACTAGTTTGACATTCTTTCAATTTGTTATGTTTACTTCGTTGTTTTGTAGTGACTGGTTGTATCTGTTCAGAATCTTGTAGTCATTGTTGAATTAGGCTTTATTAGTCCCTTTCCATACCCTCGAGTATTGATGTTAAAACACGGAATCCATATTTTACGGACTCGGCTAGGCATCTCAATAACGGAATGCCTTATACGTATACAGGGGAAATCTGATTCAACCTTGATCAATGTTATAGTCGAGACTGAGATAGGTATAGCTAGGAAGTAGTGATACAAGTCAATATTAATGGACGGTAGTTTAGTCAATAGTACTGGGACAAGACCGCAATGGAACAAGACTGTTGTAGAAGCTAATGATAGGACAGATAGGCCATAGACCTGTAATGGTCATGGAGCATTGGCGACAAGATGGAAGCGGTTGGTAAGTCTACATTAGACCTCATTGAGGGATTACTCATGGTCCTCATGGCCTCATACGACAAAAAAGGGGTGCCGAAGGCCATGTTTTCCAAAAAGGGGTGCCGAAATTGGGGTGCCTGGGGATATGGCTGTTAAATACTGAAATGAGGATAAGAGTCGTAGTAAATTATACCTCATTGAGGGATTTTTAATGGTCCTCATAACCTCAAAATTCAATGAGGCTATGAGGGATAATAAATGAGGACTCATTGAGGGCTTTTACATAGCCCTCATGGCCTCATACGACAAAAAAGGGGATTCTCCAGAAGGTATCCTCGATAGGTATCCTCGAATAATACAATACCAGGCCATAGGTATTCTCAAATACTGAAATGAGGCTAAGAGTCGTAGTAAATTATACCTCATTGAGGGATTTTTAATGGTCCTCATAACCTCAAAATTCAATGAGGCTATGAGGGATAAAAAATGAGGACTCATTGAGGGCTTTTACATAGCCCTCATGGCCTCATACGACAAAAAAGGGATTCCACAGTTACAGTCGTTTTCCAAAATGGGATTCCATAGGATATATGAGGCTAAGAGTCGTAGTAAATTATACCTCATTGAGGGATTTTTAATGGTCCTCATAACCTCAAAATTCAATGAGGCTATGAGGGCTTTTACATAGCCCTCATGGCCTCATATGACAAAAAAGGGATTGCATAGCCACGGGTGTTTTCCAAAATGGGATTCCATGGGATATGGCCATTGGATATAGGCTTTTGCTATACACAAGGGAGATAACCCTGCATACAGGTTATGGGAAATCAAGCAATCTGATTGGTTAGTTATATAAATGAAACAACAAGAGTACACGGAATAGGGTCAGAACTAACAAGAATAGACCAGAAATTGCTAAATATAGTAATAATAAGATAAACTGTTCCAAATAATAGGCTCTTCTACGCTACTGGAGTATACTCGAGAACAAAGGAACATGGCTAGATAGACGTAAACTATTGCATATATAGATAGAAGCGGAGAATTCTGGGTAAATTTGTCCTATAGCACTACGTGCTATTCTTAATAGGGAAAAACGTCATGGATAGGGATTCTGGGAGAATTCTAATCCAGAACATTACTCCTGTTCAATTGAATGCACCCCTTGTACCCTTTAGTACTATAGCACTACGTGCTAAGCCGATCAATTGGGGAAATAAAGTCAATTTCGGTGATTTTGGGTGGATTTTGGTGATTTGGGGGATTGTCGGGTTGTTTGTGGTAATCAGATTTACTCCGATTTAATCGAACATACCCACCGAACATACCCCTATCCTATTGTAGGCCTTAGGTAACATAGCAATCACGTGCTACCATAGAAACCAAGATGGCGGCTTCCAGTATACAAAATGGACGACGGAAGCTCGTATCACCCTAACAACACGCGCTGCGCATGCGCACTAACACCACGTATCACTATGGGGATGACGTCACAACATGGCCGCTCACGCGGGTTACCATGACAACACAACATGGCGCCACTACGTCACGTGACATGACGTCACTTCCGGGGTCCTGCACCGGGGTCCTGCTAATAAGGATCGAAACGTGCGAGCACTACTACTGAGCTCTATTACTGCATATTACGGGGGAACGGTGGCTCAGAAGGTAGAGATGATTGTTGCAATCCAAGAAGTCCTCGGTTCGAATCCCGCCTGTGGCAACCACATTGTGTCCTTGAGCAAGACACTTCATCCCAATTTAATTTCCCACGTGGGGGGGGGGGGGGGGCATGATGGCGATGTGTACTAAGGGTACTTTGAGGGTGCACTTGTCTTCAACCAATGCTAACCCTACTTTTGTGGAGTTAGTATGTTGGGGAGTCTGAGTTGCCTGCCATTGCGCGGTGGTTCTCTCCAGGTACTCAATGGGACGGAGACCCCCCCCCCCCCCCCCCTCCCATACCCACATTTGGCATTTCTTCCTGAGATTCAACTTTTTCGGGCTAAAAGGGTTCATCTCCCCCCCCCCCCCCCCCTGAAAAATAGACCTGTACGCCTATGCAATGAATACCTGGACTTGAATAAATACCTATATTATGTCATGATATAGTTGTAGATGCTGAAAGTGACCTTAAATATCAATAATTAATTTATTCTCTATCATTTTGTCTGTTTGTGAATGTGTGGGATTTGTCAACAAACGAGGGTTAGCTTCCTACTCCATGATTTCACAATTTTTCCAACAAATCTGTTTCAGATACAATGAAATACATGTAATATGAGTTACTGTCACACACAAATTAGTTGTTTATTTGATATGGTTTAAACCATCTAGAGAGCTAGTATACACAGTGGTGGGTACAGTTCAAGTGAAAAGGAGTTGATTAAAGGGATGTTGAACAGCTTTTTAATATTTCTTGCATTACATTACTACTTTGCTATTTATTGACAGAATGATTTCACAGAGGGTTTCCCTGACGGTATTTATTTATTGGTGTTTACGGTCACATACTTATCCACAATGGCTGATCGTGACCGTGACAGTTTTACGAGTGGGGGAAGTCGGAGGACCCAGAGAGAACCACCGAGCATCGACGAGCAACTGTCAGCTCAACATTCTAATTATGTTCAAGCTCCGCTGAAGCAGGGTACCAGCGGTTGAAGACATGTGCACCATTGACATGCAGTACGCCTTAGTACATGGCATCATCGTGCCCCATGTTGGCAACCGGGATAAAGTGCCTTGCCCAAGGACATTACGTGGGTCATCCCAGATAGGGATCAAACTCGGGACCTCTATCACAGAAGTCAAACAGTCCACCACTGAGAAAATGTGCTTTCTTTCCTGGCGGTATTCATATTTGTACGGCCAAACTGGTTTTGGATAACACGGAACACCAAAACATATAACACAAAATTTGTTCCCCATTGATTTTTGAAAGCAGTTATGAAAAGCTCAAACAGCTCTTTCCTTTTTGTTTTTGGACAAGTGAGTATTCACTCAAAGTCATTTTTGCAGACAGTGCTATTTTTAAGTGGCCAAAGCACATGTTTCATTAAGTCCCAGAACATAAGTAAAGCCGGATTTATTGATTAAACATCTCTGCATATAGCAAAGCAAAGTGTCCCAAATTAACCCATTCCAAAATGATAGTACAGAGTAACCAAAGTTGGATAATTTGGGTATTTCCAAATGGTACACTTATTCTCACTCTCATTGTGCTTGAGGGTTAAATCTGAGATTGAAAAGGTATACCAATCTTACTCGGGGAAGGTGAGAACAGAAAAGTACGAAATTAATCCGAAAATGAATTTTGTCTGACGGTACTAATATTTGTACGAGCAAAACTGGTACTGGATTTATTTATTTATTTATTTATTTATTTATTTATTAGGTTTTAACGACACATTAACAGCCAAGGTCATATTATGTCGGTGACAGTTGTATGGTTGGAAGAAGCCGGAGTACCCAGAGAGAACCACCGAGCAATGACGAACAGTTGCCAGCTCCCCAACATAGTGCCTCCGCACTGTAGCACAGGCAGGGTTAGATTGGTTGAAGACATGCGCACCATCGACGTGCAGTATGCCTTAGTACACGGCGTCATGGTGCCCCCGTGCGGACAGTCAGGGTGAAGTGATCGGGACATAATTGGAATATATCCGACAGATACAATGTCGGATATATTCCAAATATGTCCCGATCATGCAAGGCAGCAACTTGAAATTCTCGGAATGTTTCCTGCTGTCCCTGCCCGACAGTTTAGTATCTTTGTCAAGTGCCGAGACCGCGTGGAAATACCTTGGATCAGGTGGAAACCGAGGGCACGATTCGTCCCAACTTTATTCTCAACTCAACGACTTTTTCCATTCATTATTTACCTGTCACTGGCTGGGTAAGGTATTATATTCGTCTATTTGATGAACTTTTCAACCTTAACTATTTGCGGATTCATGTAGCACCACTGAAAGGCCAATGCACGGTTACCAATATATTCAGGGATTGATTTTACGAAAATAACAATTATTCCGACTATACCCACATGGGAACTCCTAAATATACCAAGGGTTAAACTTTTGATAATGACGTATAGAACAGAAGTTGCCATGCTGTGCTTGCTGCATGCAGGCATAGAAAACATTCCGCGCTCAATGAATTAGGAATGCAGTAAATTGTCACTTAAACCTACGAAATTCTGAAAAATGAGTTTTTTCGACGGCATCTACCATCATTATGCATCTGGGACAGGGATTGCGTTAAACTTTACAGCAACCTTATAACAGAAAATATTCTTGGAATTGAACTGTGAATCCGAATTTCGAAAGCATTTTCGGATATTCTATTCCAAACTACCACTGCACGCTTATCAATATTCAGTGATTTTATGAAAATTAAAATTATTCCGACCATACCCATATGGGCAGTCTCGAATCTGCCAACGGTTAAACTTTTAATAATGACATATAAAACAAAAGTTGTCATACTATGACTGCTGCATACAGCCATAGAAAACGTTCAGCGCTCAATCAATTAGGAATGGAGTAAATCGTCACTTAAACTTACCAAATTCTGAAAACGAGAGTTTTTTTTGGACTGCACCTATCTTTATGCAAACAGAACAAGCATAGGGTTAAACTCTACAACCAAACTTACAACAGTAAATATGCTCGGTAGGCAATTGTAAATACGAACATGCAAATCATTTTTCGATATTCCTTTCGAAAATGGAAAAAAAGTGAGCTCCAAATTAGCCAATTTTATGAAGACTTTTAGGGCACTCAAATTCAAGGCCCGAAAACTGGGTGAAGGTTTTAACTTTGAATAAAATATATAACAGCAAAATTGTTCTTGGATGAAGGCCCAATCCTCTCATGGAAAAGGTTCGGAGACAATATGGCTCCAGTGCTGAGAAAGTGCATGTAAACGTTGGCGAAAATAACAATTATTCTGACAGTACCCTTATGGGAAGTCTCAAATCTGCCAAGGGTTAAACTTTTAATAATAACATATAGAACACAATTTGTCATACTCTGGCTGCTGCAAACAACTATAGAAAACATTCAGAGCTCAAGCAATTAAAAATGGAGTAAATCGTCACCTAAATTTACCAAATTCTGAAAAAATTGGAAATTTTTTGTGGACGGTACCTACTTTTATGCAACCAGAATGGGATAGGGTTAAACTTTACAACCAAACTAACAACAGCAAATATGCTCGATGGTCAATTGTGAATACGTACATGAAAAGTGTTTGCAATTAACCCTTTTCCAAAATGATGGAAAAAGCAACCAACGTTGGCTAGTTCTAGCATTTCCAAACGGTATTCTTATTCTCGATCTCATTGTGCTTGAGGGTTAAATCTGAGATTAAAAAGTAAACAGTAACTTTCTTCTGCAATCATTGTTGCATCTATCCAAACCAAAATAATTGTCACAACAACCTTGTTATTAGAGAAATTTGCCCTTGAAGTTGGTCAATTTTGAAGAAAAATTCTACATTCATGTCATTTTTGGCCAGTGGGGGTTAAAGTTGAAAGATCTGAGTGGTGATTGTGGTGTATCATATTATGTTCTAAATGTGTGGACAATTTGAGCTAAATAACAGTAAACAATTTTGAGACATTCGAAAAATGGTGAAATTTTGAAGGTTTTGGCAGAATATTTTGAAAACACGCGTTTTCACACATATGACGATACCGCATTTCACTAGATTTTATGACATTACATAAGTGTGCCAAATTTGGTCAAAATCATACAGCTTGTTTTCGAGCAGTTCAACAGGCAAAATTCAGGGAGTTAAAAAAAATGAGTTGAAAAGATCGAAGGGAAACGTCAAAATGACGTAACAAAAGGTACATTTCGATACATGTACGAACAGAAAATATACACTGTTTTTGTCAAAAAAACCCACAAATTATTTTTTAATTTCAAACAGGAAAGAAAAATGGATTGTGAAAATGATTAAATTAATTTCCATTTACTTATAGGACCTAGTTATTTTACCTCAGTAACAGAGAATTAAAATCTTTCGTTCAGCCAAAATATTCACTTGATTACACAGCAGGTTGATATGCTTCCTCAATCAGCATGCAGTGAGTTTTAATTAACTCATGCATCACTGGTCAGTTGATTGAATTACCAGCTACAAAGTCTCTGTACTATAATGAATAGAATTATTGATTTTCTAGATGTTACTTGTGCCTTCTTGATTGTTCTTGGAAAGTTAATATTAAGTGGTGTAAATATATTGTGTACATTATTTGAAGTTTGAAATTATTGTGTAATAATTTCTTGGATATTTCTGGGAGGATATTGGATAGCTTGGAACATCAGGTATAGTGGAAGTTTATTTATTATAAACACCGTTGTTTTAAGTAAATGTTTCATAATTGTTATTATATTATTTATTTTGGTCTTTGAATGGCCTGCTCAGTGTTCCACAGCTATGGCACACTGGTCATGCCACTGCAACTATCAGGGATTCTGTTCAACAGGATTAAATCACAGGGGGCTGGAAACGTAAATAGGCCCTATATATATATATACCCTAAAAAAAAAGAAAGGGACACAGCTTCTACAGGCTTGTGGTCAGTGGTGGGTCCAAACAAGGAAGTGTTACTCCGCGATAGCATATTTTAATTCAGTCATGTCAAGTTCTATTTGTCAACCAGGGGCCACTCTACCCATAGAAACAAACCCCGTGGTGATCGGGCCGGTAGTTCCAGAGAAATTCACTCCCACACCCAAAATTCAACGTTAAATTCCCAGCTCGTAAGTTAAGTTGTCCAGCAAAATCGTCTGATTTTTCAACCAAATCGCTATTTATATCCAAATGAAACGCCCAGTCCCAACATAACTTTCAATTAAGAAAATATACAAACGGTCCACATTGACATTCATTAACGTCGGCTACTTTAATCATCCCGATGACGATAAAAATTAGTTTATTCATCAAACCGTTGCAAGAAGCTGAAAAATTGACTAGCCATTGTGAATATTACTGAAGATCGCAGAGTTGGAATAATTTTTGAAAGCTGCAAGCTGATTGGATGAAAATATTGTCTGAAGTATTTGCTTTTAAAAGATCGCAAAAATAGACGGTCAACGTTATCAGGTGAGTTGTCTTAACTACTATTTATATATTTTATTTTCTGGAGCGTGGACTACTCTGTTTTTTATATTGAACAGTTTAATGCAGGTGGAAAGTTCAGAGGTCAGAGGTACAACATTGGTGAAAGTCAGGTTCTCGTCCCTGAAAAAAGCTGCACGAGTGCCGCGAAATTTAAAAACTGAAAGATACAATTACCCTACCCCACCGCCCTGGAAGTATTACGCATGCGATATGAGTCTGGTTTCCTGGTGAATGAAAACTTTTTGTAACATTGTATAGTTGAAATGAGAAAACATTTGGAGAGCGCACAAATCATTCTTGCTGTACAGACTAATCAGAACTGCACTCAGGGAAAGTGATTACCACAGGAATTTGGAATTATAATGTATCCCAGAGCACTCCTGCACTGACTCAGCCTCATGGGGAATATGCACCACAGACGTCGAAATCTTCGATACCTGTAGTGTATATTCACTGAGGGTGGCAAGGGCAGATCCAGTGGGTGGTGGGGTGGGGGTGGGGGGCGTCAGAACCAGCGTATGCCCCCCCCCCCCCATTTTTTCCAGAGTTAGCAATTTCTGGTGGATTAGGCAACGATCCCCTTGTGAATTATTACCATGGTCAGCCCTGTGCGTTAGTATGCCCCCCCCCTAATTTCAAGTCCTGGATCCGCCCCTGGGTGTGGGGTGGGGGGGGATATAATTCCAAGTTCTTGTGTGATTACTGAAAACATTAATCTTTACCCAGTGAAGATAGCCCACGACACTTACCAAAAAATTCTTGAATAACAAAAATTTCATTTTTTTGTCTCAAAAACATGGTTATGACCCCTCTGGACACAAGCTCATTCCAATGAGGGGTCATAAGCTATATTTCAAAACTTGAAAACATAAGAAAATTTGAATGGAGATACATGTAGTGCCAGCTGGTTTGAGCCGTTACATTGGGTTAACCTTAACCCAACCTGAAAAGCAGTTGCTTGGCCTAGACAAAAAAAAAAATCGTATAACTAATTTTTTTCATTTTTGGCTTAAAAAACATAGCTTATCACCCCTCATTGGAATGAGCTTCACAAGCTTGTTCCAATGAGGGGTGATAAGCTGTGTTTTTGAAGCAAAATATGGAAATATAAAAAAAGATTTTGACTGTTACGTTGCCGTAACGTTGGTAGAAGGGTTAACAACAAAATATACAGTGATTGGAACTTTATGTCCAAATATCCCTCTATTTTTTAAGACTTCTTTTGGTGTGGCATATTAAAACTGGATGGATTATCCAACCGTCCATTCATCAGTCCATCTCAGACTGTGTCTGTGCCATACCTTTGAAACAGCTGATCACATTTTCACAAAACTTCTCATAAAGGTAAACAGCAAAGAGATTGCCCATTAAAGGAGAGGTGGGGGGGGGGGGGGGGGGGGGGGTGTCAAGGCTCCCATTTTGAAAGCAAAACTAGGGGGTCTTCCTATATAAGAACTGTCTCATTATTCATTATTGTCTCATTATTCAGAACTTTGATAGAAGACAGCTGCTGTTATTGCGAACACATAGTTAACACTTTACCTAACATCACAGTAAAAATCAGGTCAGTGCTATACACAAAAATTGCCATTCAAATTATATAAGCGCAGTGGCTCAGTTGGTAGAGGTGCAGGCTGCAAACCGAGAGGTCCTTGGTTCGAATCCCACCTGTGGCAACTGCGTTGTGTCCTTGGGCAAGACACTTCATCCCCATTGCCTTCTTGGGGGCACGGTGGAGCCGTGTACTATGGCGTACTGCACGGCGATGGTGCACATGCCTTCAACCAATGCTAACCCTTCACGGGTTAGTACGTTGGAGAGTCTACCAGATGTTCGCCGCTGCTCAGTGGTTCTCTCCGGGTACTCCGGCTTCCTCCACCCGTAAATCTGCTTGACACGATATGACCCTGGCTGTTGAAAGTGTCGTAAAACCCCAATAAATATAATTAAATAAATAAATAATATATTTTTTCAGTTTTTGCTTCCAAAACAAAGGTTTGAAATTTTCAGTAATGTGGGGAGAAATAATTCAAGGTTTTGTCTTCCTATTAGTGTTAGGTGAATGGTTAATAATCTACAATATCTGGTGAGTGGAGCTTCAGCCGCCTCCGGCTCATTATACTGAAAATCATCCAAGGTGAAGGTCATGTTTCAAAAGGGGTTATTTATTTATTTATTGGTGTTTAACGTCACATATTTTTATGCACAATGGCTAATCGTGACACATAATGGAGCTAAAGTCAAGTTTAGTCAATCGGTTAAACCACATGCTGCCCATTTTAGAGGACTTCCACCCCAAGCATTGGTGACTGGGTCCTATTTTACCAGTAAAGCAGAACTTGTTTACCATAGTAAACAAGCACTGTCTCACTTCCCAGGGTTCCCATGGGGGTTCAAAGGGGGTAGACAAAAGTAAATTGTGATTTGAAATTCAATTTTGTTTTATTATGACACATTCACAGCCTATTATTTTTTGTTTGTTACTAAAGTGAACATTTCTCAACACAATTATTCTGAATTAAAACATCTAGTCCTTGTAGGCCAAATATCAGTTTTTTTGCAGAAAGGAGATGGCACAGTGTGGGTGCTACTCAGTGGCTGCTGTGAATAAAATTCAGGAGTATGAAAAATCATTCTGATGGTGTTCAATTTTCGAATGTGAAAAATCTGGAAGTGTGATTTTTTGAACTGGTTGAGTGCTGGAAGGCACTATCATGACTCCACTGAAAGTGCTGAAAGCCACTTTTGGAGCTTTACAGTGTATGCAATTGCTTTTGGTTTGCTCAGTTTATATAAACTTGTTTTGTTACAATTTATTGGAGAATGCCAACAGGTACTCTCCAATAAATTGTGACAAAACAATTATAAATGTATGAATAAAATCTTCCAAAACTATGGCTCATGCTGGTTACGTAACATCTTTGAAAAAACAAAATACTCATATTTAAATATATATCACCTTTGAAAAATAATTTAACCCCACTCTACCAGTTAAATGTGAATACATGTAGCTCAGTGGAGTTAATTTTCTATTAATCCTTCACCTGATAGTGGCAAAAATCGTTATTCAGTTTTTTTTCTACTTTTGTTTCGAAACATAGTTTATGACCCCTGATTGGAAACAAGTTTGACAAGCTCATTCCAATGAGGGGTCATAACATAGGTTCTTGAAGCAAAAAATTCAATTTTAGTTATTTAGAAAGAAATATTTGAAGTATCACCTCGAGTTGTGTCCTGAAGGTAAAAATTGAATTCTTTATTTTATTTCCCCACAGGTAATGCAGGGATGTGATTTATCCGCACACTCTCAGGAATTATTTTACGAATGCTATGGAGTGCTAGTGATCTTGCACCATTCCCGTTAGTCAATGGCTAATAAAACAAAAGCCATCATGGCCTACTCACTCTACACTGAAATGATTATACATGTACATCACCTGTTGTGTTTTCATATTCAAATCAACTCAGCAGTTAAAAGTGACATTCATCAAACGTGCACATGTACTGGTAGTCTCAACATGATGTAAACATTCACCAGATCCCTCTTATTAATCAAATGGTGAATGAAACCAACCTCTTCCATAATTTTGTATACAGTACACCACAGGTGGATTAGAAATGTATCACCCATGGTAGAATTTTCCACCCCAACTACCGGAAAAACTACCAAAACATTTGAAGGCCTTAACAGTCATGTGAAACAAATTTCACCGACCCAGCAAACTGTTTTGTTGTGTCTCACAGTAGACAATGTGGTATCTTCTTTCTACATTTTGGCATTAGTTTTCGTACATTTTTTTCACTTGATTATTAAGTGTAAAAAAGCAATGTTTCTTCCAAATCATGTTATGATCCAAAATTCAATTTTAGATCATAACACAGAATTTGGAAGACAAATTGCTTTTTAACACTTAATAATCAAGCCGAAAAAAATCAACAGGACGTATTCTGACATAACGTACACAGCTCCTATGGCCACATTGACTGTGGGAGATAGTAATGGTTCTAACAAAATTAGTAACACAATAGTGTCGGCGTCGCTGTCCATTTTATATATTGAGACATTACACATCGCAAGTTCACAACTAGTCATAACAGACTATAGTAATAGTAAAACTAGTCCAAACTTGGACCCAAATTCCGTAATATAATTTTTGGGTTTGGTACGTCCAAAGGACGTACCAAACCCAAAAATTATATTATAGAATTTGGGTCCAAGTTTGGACTATGGTAAAATGTGTGCATATATTCCCTTTCCAGAGTTGCACTTAATTTCGTTCCGTATTCATGATATACTTGGTGAAAAAGTACCCCTCCAACCCATGCCCCACGCCCGTCCTTCACATTGAGCCCCTAAAAATTTATTTTTCATTGTATAACCCTGCTGTTACCCAGAAAAAATTGTGCCCCCCACTTTTTTGGCGCTTCCGCCGTCTCTAGTGTAGATATTGGGGTGGCGGTGGCCACCCTCAAAATGATTGTTAGTTCTCGAGCCTTCGTTGTCATAGTGATTACACATGGCCCGGCCGACACCTTGTACCCACTGCTCAGTTACATAATCTGCAAACCCAAGAATTTTAGGGTATTCCAATCCAGTCTCTTCTAGAGCATTTACCCAAACATCGTCTATATCACTCATTCTCGTGAGAGGCAGTGCTGATGCACGACGAAAATTTTTTGTAACATTATCATCATTTCCAAACTCACTTTGCAGTCCATATTTTTGAGCATTTCTCCAAACTGCATGTCTAAAATGAATGATGAATGATGCAATAATAAACTATCCCCAGAGTTCGCTTTGGTATAATTTCAGGCAAGTCGATTTCTTAAATTAAAATGCACTCATTTTACTTAGCCGACAAACTGAAAATGGTGTGAATTTTGTTGTGCCAGTGGGAGCAGTTACATGAAACAAACTATAACCAATTAAGAGCGACCTGTGTCGGCATAGCGAGAACAAATTTTTTTTTTTAGATTACAGCATGTCGGCATTCCGAGAATGAACCAATCCAGCCAGCGCCAAACACAAAAACCATTGATAAAATTTTGTAATTTTTTTCAATTTTTGCTTCAAAAACATAAACTTGTGACCCTTCATTGGAACGAGCTCACTGAGCTCATTCCAATGAAGCTTCATAAGCTACATTTTTTTAAGCAAAATATGAAAATGTTTAGTTATGCAAGAATTTTTTTTTGCAAATGTTTCACTGGCACTGCTACCTACAGTGCCAGCTGAAAAAAGTTGTAGAATAAGCACAAGAAAATATTGATTTTAATTTCCCTTTGTTGATAATTCCAACACTTGACATCATTTCTTGGGAAGCTCTACCTGAGAGCAAGAAATGATGACAAGTGTTGGAATTATCAACAAAGGAAAAATGCGAGACAAATTTTGTTGTGGTTATCCAACAACTTAATTCAGCTGGTACTGTAGTTTAGGTAAAGGATTAAATGAATTTGATGATTGGAAGACTCATACTAGATAGTGCCAGTCAAGGCAAGATGTTGTTCACCCCCACAGGGGGCTGGAAACGTAAATAGGCCCTATATATATATACATATATAGGTTGCACCGACAGGGATTCGAACCTCTTCCTCGATGAGAGTGGATCTCTACGGCACCCATCGCCTAGCAAACTGTCCCAGCGCCGTACACCACTCGACTACTGAAACTTCCCCAAAAAAGGAAGGCCAGTATGTCGAGTATCCATGGAGCTGTCGCAGTCCACACGAAACCACTCGGTATCCCCCAGAATTAATTGTTTTACAGTAATTTATACCATACAATGCGAGGGAAATCAGTGAGAATTCATCTCTTTTTCAGATTTCCTGCTAGAGATATGAAATACAGAACTCGGCAATTCTGTTAAATTTTTTAATGAAATAGGTTGCACCGACGGGGATTTGAACCTCTTCCTTGATGAGAGTGGATCTCTATGGCACCCATCGCCTAGCAAACTGTAAGGGTATATATATATATATATATATATATATATATATATATATATATATATATATATACACTTCATCAAATATTTTATATAACTTCGTCAAATTGCCGTCATGCTCGGAAGTTTACTTCCTTCTAAGCGGCTTTCATTTTTGACTAATACTTATTCCGTTACTTTAAGTGCCGTACCAATGTGTATCGCGTCATGGGAACGTAAAATTTAGCGTCACGCTGATCCTAATTGTTGAATGGGAATTATAAAATTGATCGTGATACGCGTACGTCTTACAGATCGATTTATTATTTGGCAAGTGGCTGCCTAGCTCATAATCACGAACCCGTCTATAAAATCGCCGATGCATGTCTTCCTTGGGTGGCAACAAGTAAAGATATGTTCCGCATTACACGTTGTTCACCTTCTTTAATTGTAAATTATGGACAAACAAGACCGTATCATATCTTCCTAAGGTGGTAACGAGTGGAGATATATTCCGCGTTATCTCGCGCATTTTTTTTTTTTTTTTTTTTTTTTTTTTTTTTTTTTTTTTTTTTTTTTTTTTTTTTTTTTTTTTTGTTCTCAGCCTTAGAATTAGAAACATTCAATCATTTATCTCAACCTCGCCCTTGGTAACAGAGGCAGAAGCGAGGTTCGCAACAACGCGTGTAAACAATTCGGGTCAAGGAATGGCTGAATGTGTGAATACTGCATGCGAACTCGCTTCTGCCTCTGTTACCAGGGCGAGGTTGAGATAAATGATTGAATGTTTCTAATTCTAAGGCTGAGAACAAAAAAAAAAAAAAAAAATGCGCGAGATAACGCGGAATATATCTCCACTCGTTACCACCTTAGGAAGATATGATACGGTCTTGTTTGTCCATAATTTACAATTAAAGAAGGTGAACAACGTGTAATGCGGAACATATCTTTACTTGTTGCCACCCAAGGAAGACATGCATTGGCGATTTTATAGACGGGTTCGTGATTATGAGCTAGGCAGCCACTTGCCAAATAATAAATCGATCTGTAAGACGTACGCGTATCACGATCAATTTTATAATTCCCATTCAACAATTAGGATCAGCGTGACGCTAAATTTTACGTTCCCATGACGCGATACACATTGGTACGGCACTTAAAGTAACGGAATAAGTATTAGTCAAAAATGAAAGCCGCTTAGAAGGAAGTAAACTTCCGAGCATGACGGCAATTTGACGAAGTTATATATATATATATATATATATATATATATATAGGGTCTATTTACGTTTCCAGCCCCCTGTGGTTCACCCTCACAAAGTATGCAGATGAGAAAATGATGGAGCTGCAACGTTGTTTGAAAAGTTCTACTGAGACTTTGATGACACTTGTATTTGTTTTCGATGTGACATTTTCTTGCTTACTGCTATTGTCCTTAGGAAGTCTCGCTGTGACCATATCCAAATGAATTTCCTGAACTGTCCCCAGCATCCCATTGCACAACTTGGAAGATATATTCCGAGTAAGCATCACACGACATCCTTTTTTTAACCAGATAGTTGGAGGGGCATCTGTCTCTTCGAGAGTTTTCCTGGTTCCTTCATCAATCGAATTAAATTCATACAGTTCTCCATGATGTGCAAGTATTGCATCTCTGTTGAAAAGTTGTGCCTGGTGCTTGGTGGCAAACAAGTAGATTTTATCTCTAGAATGTGGTATTGGGCGAGACAATGCATAGATAAACTCTACTGATGTCTTGGATAGTAATCCAAGTTCTGCTTCTCTGATACACTTCACAAAGGTTTCCTCACTCTGTCGCACACATTCATTTAGGAAAATGCAGTGTGAAAACACATCCTTCCATAGGTCACTCTCGAAACAGTAGTTTCCTAAATCCCCATATCGAGGTTTAGCTATAGGTGGAAGTTGTGCCATATCACCAATGAGAAGCACTTGTATCCCTCCAAAATATCTGGAAGGGTCATGCAGTGAACAAATTTTCTCTACACTTTCAAAAGTCTGCTTGCTCAGCATCGACACTTCATCAATTACTAGCAAATCACAATTGTTTACTCTTTCAAGCACTGGTGCATATCTCTCATCTTCCATGACAACTTTCCTCAAGGCATCCCCATGAATCCTGCCATTTCCCAGCCCACACCACTTATGAATAGTCATCGCATTTCGGCAGAAGCCATAGGCTGTACTTGATATTCCTGAAGATAAAAGATAAATATACCTGTTAGTTGTTAGCCCTTTACCTTATGTAACGTCACAAACCAGGCAGTTGCAATACATGATAATCACCATTCAAATGTTATTTTTTTGTATATTTTGCTTCCAAAACATAGCTTATGACAACCTCACTGGAATGAATGTGTCGTGCTCATTCCAATGAGGGGTCATAAGCTATGTTTTGGATGCAAAAAATGGAAATGCTAATGCAGAGAACCCTGTTAATTGAACAGCTGCTTTGCCAGAAAAAAGTATTCATTTAACAGGAGTATACAAGTAACGGGAATTTGGACATATGATATTCCTATCTTCTAATGATAAATTGAGTATTCATTCTATTATATCATGTTTGACAGAGCTCATTGAGCTCTGTCAAACAAGATAAAATAGAACAAATATCAAAACTGACTGTATAGAGACAAAAAATGTGTATCAATGTGGGGAATTTGTTGGTCGTCAGTGTAATTTTCCGACAGATTGCAACATTTTGTATTCAATTAACAGGAATTTACTCTACAACCTATATACAATTAACAGGTAAAATTTGTATTGAAGGTATGGTAAATGGTTTGGTGTTTGGAATTTTTATTCAATTAACAGGATTGTTCAATTAAGAGATATACAATTAAGTGGGCTCTACTGTATACAAGAAAATTGTAGACAAGTGTTACCTGCTACTTACGTTAGGTAAAGGGTTAAACAAAATTAGCTTTTCTCAATTTTTTTTTTTCAATAAACCAATGTCGCGTGTATTCTGACTCCATGATTGAAATGAAATGATTCCAAAGATGGGGTCATATATATATATGATACAATAAAGTATTCATTTGGGGTCTACTCACTTGTCCGGCAGCTATTGTTCAGGAGAGAAGTGTGATAATCCCTCAGATCAAACATTTTTCGACTGAAGTCTGTTTCTGATTGAGGAGCGGTTTTGAAGTTTACTAATTTGTAGAATGGACGAGAAATTAACTCTGTTCAAGTTATTCCTTCCTAAAATAAGCCGATTTGATGTCTGTCATTTCCGACAAATGACTAAATTATTTATTTATTTTATAAAATTTACTGATCTTTGTAGTAATTTTACGAAATGATGAATAATTTAGTCATTTCATGAAATAACTGATTTAATAGTCGGGCTGTAATATATTATATATACTTCTTACTAAAATTATATAATATTACCTGTTACATACAAATTCACTAATACCCTGTTGAATGTGACACAGAGTCCAAATAGTCTAATATAGTCCTATATTACCACCTTCCGCAGTATCATCAACGCGCAAGATGCCGAGGGTAATAACTCTTTGTCCAGCCGCTGATTTGTCGCAGTTCTCATAAGAGAAGGCATTGTGGGAGGGGGTTGTGGGAAATGTGCCGTGCCCCCCACCCATCCCCCCCCCCCCCCCCCCTTTAACTGTTGTGATCGGCAAATTGCTTCGCACAGCATTCTGCACAACATCTGGGTATGTTTCATCATTATGCAGACGTTATAATGATTAAAATAGCAACATTTAATCATTATAATAATAAATAAAAAATCCCCCCCACCTTCATCCCCACTCATAACTATATCTCATTTGAGATAGAAAAGACCACCCCCTCTGTTTGTCCTATTGCGCATCGAATTCCACCTCGGGAAAGGCACTAATCCCCACTGCGTTGTAACCGCTGGGTTAGTAAGTTGAAGAGCCCAGCAGATACTCGCAGCTGCTCGCTGGTTCTCGCCAGTTACTCCGGCTTCCTCCACCCGTAAATCCGCTCGACACAATGTGACCCTGGCTATTGAAGTGTCGTAAAATCCCAATAAATAATAATTATATTTGTCAGCAACAAGCAAAAACTGTTACTAATTAGTAATCATACTGTTTTATTTTTATTTAATTGATCAATGATATGTTTATGTTAGTAAAAAGAAATAAGATGTTAAAAATTTGACGGTGTGGTGAGCGTTAACACTAAAAAACATTTGCCAGCAACTTCAGTGACGAATACTAATAGACTGTTAATTAGTCTGAAACAGACTGTAGCCATATCTCGCACCTTCATAAAATCTTTCTTGCCGGACAAGTGAGAATAACCCGTTCATTTGAATGACCTTGTCCTAGTGAGGTTGGTCATACCATGTACTTGTATGATGTGGTTTTATTTTCGGAAAAACATTTACAAACAAAATTTTCTATCGCACTAGATAAAGGGTTAAATTCATAATGCCCCCCTCCCCCACATACAGTACATGGCAGGTGGATTGCTACAAAATCCCAGCAGAGTAGATTTTCCACTTGACAGATATTAACAATTTTTCAAAAAGCACAACATTTTTTACTCCAGGACCACCAGGTGCAACCCACAGGGGGCTGGAAACGTAAATAGGCCCTATATATATATAAAAATTTAGGGTATATATATATATATAGGGCCTATTTACTTTTCCAGCCCCCTGTGGTGCAACCTGATGTTCCACAAACATTGTGAATGATAATTTGTTTTTTGTTCTCATACATTATAAATAATTATAAATAATCGATGGATGACAAATCTACCCCATCATGATTTAACATTGATCCACTGTCGGAGTGTCCACAGACTGGATGTTATTACCTGTGGCCGGGGTAGCACTCTCAAAAACAAAGAGATTGCTCAGATTACCACCACCGCCCCATTCAAACAAATTTTTGTTCTGCCTAAAGCTTGTCCAACATTGACTTCATTCCAGCAAGAACAATCATTGATTCAAATTCAATGGTATGAGACCAGAAGAAATAAGCATTTGATCGGACAGTAAACATTCTTTGGAAGTGCACACATAAAATGTGCATTTGTGCATGTACATGTACATAAATTGTGTTTTATATTTGATTGGGAGTCCCTGCAAATTGAATGGATGTTGGAAGTGAGTGTCAGCAAGTCAATGTATTTGTTCAGTCTATGGACAAGTTGTCCCAGAAACAACCCCACCCGAGAAAAGTTCCCCAATTGACTTGAGACAAGTCAGACCAATTTTGATTGAGACAGCTTGCCCCAACTTTTCAATGTTAGTTTAATTATTTATTTTTTTATTTATAATTTTTCACCATGGGAACCCTGGGAAGTAGAACAGTGCTAGTTCACTGTGGTAAACAAGTTCTGTCTTAACTGGTACAATAGGACCTGGTAATCAATGCCTACATGTAGGGTGGAAGTTCCCTAAAGTGGGCAGCAGTACATGTATAAACGATTGGCTAAACTTGACTTTATACTAATTATAGTTGTTGTTGTCATGCTATAGCCATAGATGCTGGAAGTAACATTAAACACCAATAAATAAATAAATATAATTTCTATATCTTTATATATTTGATTATTCATAATTTTGGAATACAAAATGTGTACCGGTACCAGTACTTACATTTTAAAAAATTCCAAACTTACTCCAAGAAACTTAATTAATTTGATCCACTCCTAGAAACTACAAATCCCAGAAAGATGCATAACAGTTGATCCATAAAAACATTCCAGTTCAGTCCGGAGTACACAATCCATTTTCATTGAAAATCCAACATGAGAATTTTCAAGGACTGGCCACAATAATGTTTTGCACAGACCAATTTCTCAAAACCCTTGCCTCTCTGGATCCTTCTCCAACCAAAATATGCCATGCTCCTCCACCCCACCATACTAGTATACAGCAAGGGGACCACTGCTTTACATACACACCCCTCCCCCTGCTCTGGTGTCCCTGATGGTCAGTGGCAGTGCCAGAAAATCTTCCGGGGGGGGGGGGGGGGGGGGGGGGGGGGGGTTGGAGCAAATAGGGGACATGCTCCCATGAAAGGGGACAAATCTGTAAATTATCATATCAATCATTACATTCTTAAGAGCTGAGCAATCCTAGGAGGTTTGTTGGGGTTGAGGTACCATTCAGGGGAGATTCAATTGTTTTCTATCTAGAATGAGAAGCCTCCCATTCCTCCCTCTGAGGGAAGGCAGGCTTCTCCCAGATAAAAAAAAAATTGAATTGTGCCCCCCTTCAGAAGCCCGGGAAGTGAAGCAGTGCTTCTTCACTCTGGTCACCAAATTCTGTTTTACTGGTAAAATAGGACCCACTCACCAATGATTGGGTGGAAGTCCTCTAAAATGGACAGCATGCATATAAACGATTGACAAAACTTGACTTTATTTCCATGTTGCGGTCATGATAGCCATTGTGCATAAATAGGTTACCATAAACACCAATAAATAAATAAATAAATAAATTGAATTGTGCTTTCAAATGAAGTATTTTGGGGCATTTGGGGTAAATCTCCACGCCTTTTGGACATCAAAAATGTGTGTGATGGGAGGGGGAAAATTATGTTTTAGGTGGCATCCCCCCCCCCATAGCGCCGCCCCTGATGGTTCTTTATAAGTTATGAAATGTATCCTATCAGTAACACTCACTTCCCGGTTCCTGCCTTTGATAATACCACTACATATAATCAACCATTGAACACCTCATCCTGCAGTGGAACCTCCAACACCCCACTCCTCCTATCTAACCACATGCAGGTTTCACTGAAACCGAAAAAAAGTTCTGTCCAAAAACCACCGGACACTTTGTTCAAAACTACCGGACGTTTTGCCCAATCGCACCGTACGTTTGGGGGGGGTTTCGTCCAGAAATCAGACGTTTTGACAATCGAAGGTTTTGTCAATACCCGTCTCATCCCATTCCCAATTTGATTTCAGTATTTCACCTATTCACTTACCTGTTGTCGACGTCAACGCCACATTCCTCTTCGTTTCTTCCATGACGTGGACAATCTTCTCCACCAGGGAGGTCTTACCGGTGCCTGCATAACCACCAATGTATAGGTGATGTCCACACCTTACAATGTCCAAAGCCTCTTGTTGCTTTTTGTTCGGCCTGAAGTTTTGAGTCGCCATTGTTTAGACCTTGAACTTTGTTGGCAACATCCTGTGATGCTAAATTATAGCACGGAGTATAGAATCAACCTAATCTCCCTGATTATAGTTACTTTCGCTTTCATCCAACCAATCAGACGCGTCTTTTCTCTGGGATTTTGGAAGACCAGAAAATCTCAACTCCGCAGAAAGAAGTTTTGTTCTGCTGTCTAATTTTGTGAGGTATTTTGTTTTAAAACCAAAATAAAATACAAATAATCGTGACTTGAATCGATCCTACCCAATCAGTACAATGTATTTAACATATATTTTCTTAATTGAAAGTTATGTTGGGACTGGGCGTTTCATTTGGATATAAATAGCGATTTGGTTGAAAAATCAGACGATTTTGCTGGACAACTTAACTTACGAGCTGGGAATTTAACGTTGAATTTGGGGTGTGGGAGTGAATTTCTCTGGAACTACCGGCCCGATCACCACGGGGTTTGTTTCTATGGGTAGAGTGGCCCCTGGTTGACAAATAGAACTTGACATGACTGAATTAAAATATGCTATCGCGGAGTAACACTTCCTTGTTTGGACCCACCACTGACCACAAGCCTGTAGAAGCTGTGTCCCTTTCTTTTTTTTAGGGTATATATATATATAGGGCCTATTTACGTTTCCAGCCCCCTGTGGATTAAATATGATTTAATTTCTGCAATTACATGTGTAAATAATAATTTAACGTGGAATGCTCCAGTTATGTGTAACAGGAGGAGAGATAAGTGCGGGAGCCGGGGTTCAAACCATCGACCTCTAGCACACAAAGCGACCGATTTACCACGAGACTAAGAGATCCGGACCAACCAGGTTGGTTGGTAAATGGCCTTTATACCTCGACCGCTACACTACTCTCCCCTTCTTTTTGAGATTCACCACATGTGAATCTCTCCCCAGATTCCACCTCAGAGCGGTCGAAACATCCACCATGCTTCATCACAGCGTCCACAACGCCACCAACTGCTGAGGATCCCGGACGAGCTCCCAAATGTAACAGGAGGAGAGATAAGTGCGGGAGCCGGGGTTCGAACCATCGACCTCTAGCACACAAAGCGACCGATTTACCACGAGACTAAGAGATCCGGACCAACCAGGCTGATTGGTAAATGGCCTTTATACCTCGACCGCTACATATGTTAATAGTATTTTAAATGGTTAAGTAGTTAATCCAATTAACCACTTGAGTACAGTAACTTTTAGCGTGTTTAGTACTGGGGTATTTAGAAGCTGACTTGTATCCGATATTTTTTTATGTATGTTCAATGTGAGCGCACGTCCCAGCTCATTCAGTTCACGTACAGAATGAGCTTGGTCGTGCTCCACTGGGAATAGTGACATGGATACAAGGTTTTCGTTACTTTCTGCGATTTCTTACTTAGTATTTTGTTCCATGCAGGTCCAAGATCCACCGCCACCCTGAAATTTAATACGGGAACTCATCACACTGAGGGTATGAATGTAATATAGTTATTATAAGTTTTAACCACTTTGGCTATGCCACGTAATTAATAATCGGACAGTTCCCTTGTGTTGTTACTCATTCTAGCTGCTCATAAATGGATATATAATCACGAGTAACTTGTCTTTTATAATTTAGTGGAAGCTAAGTAATCAACGCATGTATTAATGAAGTGCCTCTTTTACCAAAATAATTCATATCCGGTGTAAATAATTTTATTTATGTAAAAGCTCAAGGCAATGCTACCATAGTAATATATTTAAGGAATTTGTGCATGGCTTGGAGTTGACTACGCCCATATAGTGCCCAGTGAGGTGGTGTAGTTCCCGACGCGAAGCGGCGGGAACTACACCAACTCACTGGGCACTATATGGGCGAAGTCAACGACAAGACATGCACTGATCCTTATATAATATCGAACACCCATCATGAAAAACATCTGTCCGATTTGTTAATCTATTACCAATGCAGCAGCTCTACCAACCAGCGTTATATAGACAAAAATACCATGTAGTTTTCAAAAAAACATTTTCTTCTTCCAAAACACGGCTTATGACCCCTCATTGGAAGGAAAACAACACACTCATTACAATGAGGGAGTATAAGCTATGTTTTGGAAGAAAATTTTCCTTTTCTTTTTTTTTTTTTTTTTGACAAAGCGAGCAGTCAAAAAGCAAATTGCACCACATTACTGGTACGAAACGCTAACTCGGATTATTGATATGAGCAGAAGACAAATTTTGAATTGGTCGGCATGGGTAAATAAAACATTTCCCCCAAACGGAACTGTGTATTCTAGAATCGCGCATCTCGCGAATGAAAGCTAAAATTTTCGAAATTTGACAACGCAGTTTGATCATTTCCACACATTTGTCACACATATACATTACCGAATGGGGATTTATTTATTTATTGGTGTTTAAGGTCACATATTTCTGCACAATGGCTAATCATGACCACGACAGTTTTACGGGTGGAGGAAGCCGGAGTACCCGGAGAGAACCACCGAGCAACGGCGAGCACCAGTCAGCCCCCCAACATACTAACTCCACACAAGCAGGGTTAGCATTGGTTGAAGACAGGTGCACCAACGACGTGCAGTACGCCTTAGTACACAGCGTCATCGTGCCCCACATGGACAATGGGGGTGAAGTGTCTTGCCCAAGGACACAAAGCGGTTGCCGCTGGTGGGATTCGAACCGAGGACCTCTCGGCCTGCAGCCTGCACCTCTACCAACTGAGCCACCGCGCCCCACCGAATAGGGATACAAAGCTCAGAAGATTCAAATGAATTCCATTATTTATTCGTTTACTGCAAAAAACATACAATTAAATAGCGAATAAATATTAGCAGCGAAACAAATTATGTTTCATATCAGGACGCGTTCTCGTGGAAGTTGTACCCAGGTGTGGATCATTCTCTTCGAAACGAGATATGGATCATCTTCTCAAGGAATAAAATGAACGCCTTGGAAAATGTGACTTCAACAACGGAAAGCGATACATTTTTCCACAATGATTTCTTTCCGGGTCGTTTTGTGGATGTTGTGCCTCTGTGAATCGATATTTAAATTTAGCCTGATTAGTTTTATTCGCCCAGTATGAAAAGAAAACTGATATAGTAGTGTGCTAAAAATAGAAAAAGTGTAATGCCTGGTCAGTTCTGTGGATGGAAACTACACGAAATAGGGTGCAGCATTCGTCCAATCAGGAGCCTAGAAGGTCACGTGAGATATAATATTTAAGGAATAGTGCATGGCTTGAAGCTGACTACGCCCATATAGTGCCCATGCAATGAGGTGTTCGCGTCGGGAACTATACCACCTCACTGGGCACAATACGGGCGAAGTCAACGACAAGACATGCGCTAATCCTTATATTATATCGAACACCCATCAAGAAAAACATCTGTCCGATTTGTTAATCTATTACCAATGTAGCAGCCCTACCAGCCAGTGTTATTTTGAAAAAAATACCATATAGTTTTCAAAAAAAAACAAATCGATTGTAACTTAAATCACAATTTGAAGCTGTCATTCGCGGTACGAAACGCTAACTTGGATTATTGATATGAGCAGAAGACAAATTTTGAATCAGTCGGCAAGGGTAAACAAAACATTTCCCACAAACGGAACTGTGTATTCTAGAATCGTGCAACTCGCGAATGAAAGCTAAACTTTTCGAAATTTGACAATGCAATTTGATAATTTCCACACATTTGTCACACATATACATTACCGAATGGGTCAGTACGGGATACAAAACTCCGAAGATTCAAATTAATTCCATTATTTATTCGTTTACTGCCAAAAACATACAATTAAATAGCAAAATAATATGAGCAGTGAAACAAACTATTTTTCAAATCCGGACGCGTTCTCATGAAAGTTGTGCCCAGGTATGGATCATTCTCTTCGAAACGAGATATGGATCATCTTCTCAAGGAATAAAATGAACGCCTCGGAAAATGTGACTTCAACAATGGAAAAGCGATACATGTTTCCACAATGATTTGTTTCCGGGTCGTTTTGTGGATGTTGTGCCCCCTGTGAATCGATATTTAAATTTAGCCTGCTTAGTTTTATTCTCCCAGTATGAAAAGAAAACTGATATAGTAGTGCGCTAAACATAGAAAACGTGTAGTGCCTGGCTGTATAATTCTGTGACGGCTCCCCTTTAAAAAATGTTGGGATATTGCACAGATGATAAAGGCATCTGCAGCGAGTGCCAGAAGCGCGACCGATCACAAAGTGGTTGGAGGGGCGACGTTTCTCCCACAACAAAATTTTTACATCAGTTATTAAATGGAGTCTTCTGGCGGCATTTGGGATAAAAAAACACGTTACTCTTGGCCGTCAAAATGACGTTTTTAACAGCATGTTTCAAATTTCAAAGTTGATAAATGAGTATCCAATGAGCTATACTGACTGCACAATTCTTGAAGTGATAGCTTGGTTACATCGAGTTCATTTAATAAAGTTATTACCTCAAGAATCATGCAGTCCAGAATTACAGCCGTTGGTCAAGGGCATAGCTTCATTCACGATACAGCCCCCTTCTTAACTGTTGGCACAGGACTCAGAACCTTGGGGGAGGGGGGGGGGGGGGGCAAGGTCAAACATGGCCTAAAAGCCCGTATTTTTTTGTTTTGGAACGCACTTTGAAAGGACGTACCAAACCCCAAAAATTAAAATACAGTCTTTCGGGTTAGTTTGGACTAGAGGATGGGCAGGCGAAACCACGATCCTTGACTCCTGGGCCAACCGCCCACCCCCCTCCCCCCTCAAGTTCCAGGCTCTGGGAGTTACTACCCTGGGCCCCACCCTCTCCGCGACCCTGGATACATGACCAATATGTGCATCATTGGATATTGTATTACAGAACACACAGGGTGATTTTGTACTTCTCCTCTAAGTAGGTGGATATACATATATTTCCAACATATTCTTGCCAGTTTGTAGAAAGTTTGGGACTCAACAAGCTAATCTGCAATTTATGGACCACCAGATAACTAACTTATCAGTGCTCTTTAAACTGCAGATTTGCTTTGTGAGTTACAAGTTTTTACTGGCTGCCAGGTATGGTCAGTGGTTTATGAGCATGTGCATTGTTTTGCACAAGCAGAATTCCAGCCAGTGGACCTCCGAGTGGAATTCGGAAATCCCTTGACTTCCAGTACGAGTCGAAATACATCGTAGAACAACCACTATAAACTACTAGTATACATCTTCAACTACACCAGGAACACAATAACCTGACATCATTTTCGGGAAAGCTCTCACAGAAAGCTTTCTGGAAAATGCTTTCGGGTTCTTGTGCTATTGGTGTAATGGCAGTGGGCTCCTTTGTTCATTCCGGTTATGCTACGATTTATTTTGATTCATACAGTATTTGAAGACTTGAACATATGCTTCTACCTTGTACCATGCATTTATACTCATAAGAAGTCTTTTTTCCAGACATTTCATACTTGGCTATTAAATAAATAATTGTTCATTTCCAAATTAGTTCTATTAAAAATTATTTGACTGTGGCCAAAGCCACATTTCAATATTTCGTGATTATGAAATAAATTTAAAATAAGTTTTGATTTGCTGAAATAATCTACAACTGTAATACTCGGATCACAAAAAGCAGTATAATATATTTTGTACTTTACTTTTTAAACCTTTACCCACAGATAACACTGAAACTGGAAATTTCAATTTATTTTTTTTCAAATTTACACAAAAAGCCTCAAGCAAATCGAATCATGTGATCCTCGGAGGAACAATCTTGTTCCGATGATAGGTCACATTATGTGTCTTGTACAAAACTTAAAAAAAAACAACATCTTTATCTGCTAATTCATGAATTATGTGTGAAGTTGCAGTCAATTTGTTAATTAAGGGATAGGCAGTGAGGTGTGTGGATTATGGAGATTCTTATTAATCCATTTTCAATGTTTGAGAAAAAAAGAATTAACAGTACCAAAAGGGTAAATTCCCACCACTCATGGGTATGTTTTTGGCATATCAAAGCTGCGTCAACCAAAAAAAAATAGTTTTCCTGAAATAATATTCTTTCGTAGACATAATAAATTACATTTTGAATTTCTATACATTGGAAAATATAATGCAATAGGAATTTCAATGCAATTAACCCTCTTAAATGCTGTGTATAAAAACAAAACATGTTAAGAAAGGTTACAGCATACATGTACATGTACTTATGTCCGATTCTTGTGTCATTAGTATAGGAAACATTACATCTATTGTTTATACCGTTAGTGGTTATTCTTCAACTCATTTTGACTTGTACTGTATATGGACAAAATGTTATTAGTAGACACGCGACAATGCTACTAGCAGACTATTTTCATTCACTTTTTACGGACCACGCCCCTCCACCCCAACCTCTTTCGGCTGGAACATCTGTGTGTTATGTTTGAAAATATTTGTATGGGTTGGTTGTTTGGGAAAAAGAGGGTTTGCATTTTCACTCACGCAGACATTTGTGTGTCATTTCAGTGATATATCTGCAGTTTTGTCAATCGTAAACAAAACAAAACCATGATGCCGAGTCTACCTTCGCTTTTAGGAAGGGGTTCATTGCGGTATTCATTTCACTAAAAAATAAAAAATTATTTTGCCCTGTCCATTAAAAGAAGTGTTGAAAGTGTGCTATTTTTTCTATCTTTATTAGTATTAAATCGAAAATGCACATTTTCTCGTTTCAAGCGAAACATTTTGGTTGTTTCTATCGCATGTATGACAGTCTTGACAGAAGGTCCGATCGAAGTGTTTACCCGAAGCTACCTCTGACCTTGCATATCATTAACATCAAAGATGGCTAATCGGCAATGGGCTTATTTCCGCTCCACACGTCTGCATATACAGAACCAACTCTATTGTAGTTAACTGTGGCTATTGCTATCTCAAATATTGAATAGAGGATGGTTTAACTGACAGTTAGATATTACTGAATTTACTGCAAACTCGTATTATACATAGTCATCATTCACCACAAGGGCCGGGGATATAATAAGGGTAGGATAAATTTCCCCTGAACTTGTTACAGAGCCTCCACATGACTTGATAGATCTGTCAAATTGAATCCCCAAACCCATACCCACTGTTCACCATGTAGTAGCAATCCATTATTTCAATATGTTGAAAAACTGTGACTGTATTGAATCAATCATGTAATTGTTATTTTTTATTTCATAAATAATACTTGTTGCTTGGAATGAAAAATAAGAAGAAAAACTGAATTGAAAAAAAAGCAGGCCTGGCATTCTGAAAAATGCAGGAGGGCAAAAAATCGCTCTCCTCAATCAGCTTAGGAGAGCAATTAACTTTACACAGCATTTTAAGTATCCAGTTGAACGAACTCATTGAAACTGAAACCAACAGACTATTACATCAGTGATTTTATTAACTGTACTAAGGTAAAGCGAAATCTCTTAGACATCTAGATGTCTCACTCAACAACCGAACACACACTTGACAAGACCTGTGTGTGTACCCAGACCTGTTGTCCAAGAAAGTCACGCGCCTACCACTACCACCTTCACCCCCCCCCCCCCCAGGGGGGGGGGGGTTGAAGGTGGTAGTGGTAGGCGTATGACTTTCTTGGACAACAGGTCTGCTTGAATCTACAGTCACATCCTGGTGCAAGTGCTTCAAGTGACAGGATAGTAGTAATGGTAGTATATTATAGTGTCAATATTCCTTGAATAATTACCCCTCAAACTGTGATGTCAGTTGTTGAACTTGAAACTGACAGAAAAAAAAAATATTGCTGTGACCCATTTTGCTTCAAATGTTTGCAACTGTGTTTGGGTATGGTTGCAGCCATTACCTTTTACCACTAAACCACTTTCAAAATGAAATTACGTGATGTTATGTGACTTCGAAGTTAAATTACATTTTTGCTTTACAACAAAAATTTAATGTGAGCATAATACATGTAATCTCAATCATCCCTGGCAGTACACACAGAGAGGTTGCTCAGCATTTGAACTGCCACCGTAACAGTGTAGACAGGCTAGTCCATCGACATGCACAACATGATGACGTTCGAGACCGACCCCGCTCCGGGAGACCCCGAGTTACCACCCCTGCACAAGATCGGTATATCCGTGTCGTCCATCTCCGGAACTGGCAATAAACGGCAAAGACGACAGCCAGGAACATCCCTAACCTGAGACGGATACATCCTCAAACAGTAATCAACCGGATGAGAGAATACGGCTTGCGTCCTCGAAGACCTGCAATTCGTCCGATTTTGACGTTACATCATCGTCGTACTCGACTGCAGTGGTGTAGACAACATCTCAGGCATCCCTTACACTGGTGGCGACGTGTTTTATTCACAGATGAATGTCGTTTCCATCTTTCATCATCAGATGGCCGCCAGAGAGTGTATAGACGTCGAAACGAACGCTACGCAGATCCATGTGTCGTGGAGCGAAACCGTTATGGGGGAGCGTCTCTCATGGTGTGGGGTGGCATTACTGCCCGTAACAGAACTGAGCTGGTCATTATTGATGGCAATCTCAATGCAGCCAGATATCTTGATGAAGTGCTTACACCTGTTGTTGTCCCATTTCTGCAACGTCACGGCCCCGGCGTCATTCTACAGCAGGACAACGCCCGACCCCACGCAGCTCGTGTTGTTCAACAGTATCTGCAGCAACAACAAGTGAATGTTCTTCCCTGGCCCGCAAATTCACCCGATATCTCACCCACTGAGCACGTATGGGACGAAATTAAACGTCAGCTACGCCGGCTTCCCCATGCACCGTCAACGCTTGTGGAACTCCCAAGACAGCTTATCAGAATATGGAACAACATCCCACAACACTTCCATGCTAACTTGTTCGCTTCCATGAGGCGTAGATGCACAGCAGTAGTCGATGCAGACGGAGGTCATACCAGATATTGAGTGTGACTTTTGTGTTTGACCCTTAGTGTCTTTGACTCTCCATGGCACCAAGAGTATTCGTCGTAGCGTAATAATGAAATTTCTCGTGTTGATCACAAATTGATTCACCTGTGATTGAATAAAATTTCCATGAATGAAAATGATATATATCTTTTTTTAGTGTAATTTTTTAGCATGCACACTTTCTTTTTTGAGAGAGTATACCATATTAGGCAACCAAAAAACTGTGTATTCAACTTGTTTTCTATTGTATTCTAACTATATTCTTTTGTATTCTATTTGTTTTCTATTGTATCCAACTTGTTTTCTATTGTATTCTAACTGTATTATTTTGTATTCTACTTGTTTTCTGTTGTCCATTGTACCCTACTTATTTTTTATTGTATTCTACTTGTATTCTTGTGTATTCTACTTGTTTTCTGTTGTATTCTACTTGTTTTCTGTTATATCCTACTTGCTTTCTATTGTATTCGTTTGTATTCTGCTTGTTTTCTGTTGTATCTTACTTGCTTTCTATTGTATTCTTTTGTATTCTACTAGTTTTCTAATTATTTTACTTGTTCTCTTTTGTTTTCTACTTGTTTTCTTTTGCATCGTATTTGTTTCCTATTGTTTTCTTTTGTTAAGCAAGACTCGTGATGGGCACACTTCCGCTATTCGTGCATTTAACCCCCTATTTTTTGCTAACCCCAATAATGCAGAGCGTTGTCAAATTCAAGCAAATAAGCTTTATCGCGAAAACCGACCAGCAGCCATCATGAAACCAGATCGTGCATTCTACCTCAGTGTCAACGCATTAATTCGGATTGACAGAACATTGCTCAGCAAGCAATTATGTTATAAATCCTGCCCAGTTGGAATTAACAAGCTTAATAACACGATGAAAGTAATGGCTGCGAATGCAGGCATTAAAGGAAAAAAACCTAATCACTCATTACCAGGGATGTGGCTAGAGGGTTTCAGCTGGGGGGGGGGGGGGGAGGGGGGGAGGGGGTGCGACCGGATGTAAATTCCAACTGTGAGTGGTTTCGATAGGTGGTTGCACTGCAGCGCTGGGTGATATCTTTTAACCATTTACCCAACGAATCGCCCGCATCCGCCCGCGTAATATGCAAATACAGCTGCTGAAAAAATATTTTTTGAAAAATTTCAACAAAACCATATCATGTGACCCCTCTTTGGAACGAGCTCGTCGAGCTCGTTCCAATGAGCGGTCACATGATATGGTTTTGTTGAAATGTTTTTTAAAAATTAAAAAAAAATTATATTTAAAATAATGAAGTTTGAAATCGTCTGCGTTGGGTAAAGGGTTATGAACCCTTCCGAAAATTTTCACTCGTCCTGAAACGGAAATAGCATCATTTATAATGTGTCTGGGTCAGAAAAATTACCGGATTGATGTCAGAGTCGAAATTTTGAGGCCATGTCAATTTTAGAGTAGGAAATTTGAAACTCAAGTTTCCAGTTGGAAATGAAAGATAAAAATTTCTCATCATTAGCTGGAATTTTAATATTTTTCATGAACAATGTTAATTGATTGAATTTCCAGCTATTTGATTTTTGACCTCGGAATTTCCAACTATTGAAATAAAATATTCCTAGCTGGGGGTGGGGGAGGGGGGTTGAGACATTCCCCACCCACCCCCACCCTCCCTGTCGCCACATCCCTGCGCATTACGTAAAACATGTATCACTAAACTTTTGCATGCTGGAATTGCACTCACTACAATAACTCAATTATCTGGTCACAAGAATGTAAATAGTTTGATAATTAAGCAACTGCTTCAATTGACCAGCAGCGCGAAATGTGTAATGTTTTGCTAAACAATTCAGAACGAGGTGCATTGGCGATAACTAATGCTGAAGATCAACCTTCGACTTCCGAGCAATCAAGGATTAAGAGAGTTCATCCTGAGAAGTTAGTTAAAGGATTATACTCAGGTGCCTATATTAGTGGAGGGACATTCAATTTTAACTTTAGTTCCAACGCAAGTTCGACTAATCACAGCAGTCAGTCACTAAGTCGGACAGTGACCCCGCCAAGGAAATTTCATAGACTGATGCCAATCTTAGATTCACAATCTGACCCCGGGGAATGAATTAACTGTCTCATGAAACCTGAATTTGTGTCCATCTGAATCACTGAATCTGTTGGCATGTTTGCAAATACACCTAAACCGTCCTCTTGCCAAACCATCGGACTATCTTCCGCAATTTGATCCAAACCATTCGGTACCTTTTTACCCATACCAGATACTAATTAAACATAAACCACCCCCAGTGATAATATCTAGGAAATGAACAAATGTATCAACATTTTCTAAACATTTGTTAACTTTGAGTAGTTTAACCCTTTACCCAACGTAACGGCCAAAACCGGCCAGCGATATTCTAAAAAATCGATTAATTTTCATTATTTTTTCATTTTTTGTCTCAAAAATATAGTTTACGATCCCTCATTGGAACAAGCTCGCCGAGCTCGTTCCAACGAGAGGTCATAACCTATATCTTTGAGACAAGAGATGAAACAAATTAGTTGATCAAGAATTTTTTTTGCAAGTGTTGTCTGCTTTTCATGTTAGGTGAAGGGTTACAGTTGATTTTTTGTTTCTATTGTTTTTCCGAGCAGAAGTGAACGGCTCTCCCCCCCCCCCCCACCCCACCCGATTTATTTTGTGCGAACATGAAGGAAAGACAAACATCTTGATTTCTATGGTAGCACGTGGCTGTGTCACCCAAAGGCCAACAGCAACAACACAGGGATATGTTCGAAGGGTGTGTTGGATTGAATAGGAATATTTTCCCGATTCGTAGAATTACCACAAACAACCCGACAAGTTGTATTATTTCGAATTCTTTTAGAATTCTCTGCTTCTATCGATCTATGCAATAGTTTTCGTCAACCCGACCATGTTCTTTTGTCCCGGAGTATACTTCAGTAGAGTAGAAGAGCCTATCAGCTGGAACAGCTTTGCTTATTATTGCTATATTTAGCTGTTCTGGTTTGTTCTTGTTAGTACTGACCCTATTCCGAGTACCCTTGTTGTTTCATTTATCTAGATCACCCAAACAGTTCACTTTACTGGCACTAACAAACCAATCAGATTTGTTAGTGCCAGTAAAGTGAACCGTTTGGGTGATCTAAGGATTCATCCCCCGTAATCCTTATGCAGAGTTATCTCCCCGTATCACAAGGATGTCTTATCCGATTCTCATCACCTCTATATCCAATGGCCACGTCCCATGGAATCCCTTTTTGTGAAACATCAATGGTTATGGAATCCCTTTTTAGTAGTATGAGGTCTATGAGAAAGCCCTCAATGGGGTCTAATTTACTATCCCTCTTAACCTTATTTCGTTTGAGGCCATGAGGGCCACGAGAAAAGCCCTCAATGAGGCCTAATTTACTATCCTTCTTAGCCTCATTTCAGTATTTGAGGATACCTATGGCCTGGTATTTTATTATTTGAAGATACCTATCGAGAATGCTTTCTGGAGAATACCTTTTTTGTCGTATGGGGCCACGAGGGCCATGAGAAATCCCCCAATGAGGCCTCATTTACTATCCCTCTTAGCCTCATTTCGGAATTTGAAGATACCTATGGCCTGGTATTGTATTATTTGAGGATGCCTATCGAGAATACTTTCTGGAGAACCCGTTTTTTTTGTCGTATGAGGGCCATGAGAAATCCCTCAAAGAGGCCTCATTTACTATCCCTCTTAGCCTTATTTCTTTTGAGGGCATGAGGGCCATCAAAAAATACCTCAATGAGGCCTCATTTACTATCCCTCTTAGGCTCATTTCGGTATTTGAGTATACGTATGTATTATTTGAGGATACCTGTCGAGGATACCTTTTGGAGAATTCCTTTTTTATCGTATGAGGCCATGAGGGCCATGAGAAATCCCCCAATGAGGTCTAATGTAGTCTTACCAACGGCTTCCATCTTATCTCTAACGCTCCAAGGCCACTACTTGTCTATGGCCTATCTGTCCTATCATTAGCTTCTACAGCAGTCTTGTTCCATTGCGGCCTTGTACCAGTACTATTGACTAAACAATCATCCATTAATATTGACTTGTATCACTACTTCCTATCTATACCTATCTCTGTGTCGACTGTTCCCTCGGTCACATTGCTTCCTTTCCCCTGTATACATATAAACGGGCTTTTTAAGGCATTCCGTAATTGAGATTCCAAGCCAATTCCGAAGAACATGGTCGCGTAGACGAAAACTATTGCATAGATAGATAGAAGCAGAGAATTCTGAAAGAATTCGAAATAGTACAACTTGTCGGGTTGTTTGTGGTAATTCGACGAATCGGGGAAAATACTCCTATTCAATCGAACACACCCTCCGAACATAAACCTGTCTTGGTGTAGGCCTGTGGGTAACATAGCAACCGCGGCCCCAGTATACAAAATGGACGACGGAAACACGTATCACCATAACACGCGTCGCGCATGCGCACCAACTCCACGTATCACTATGGGGATGACGTCACAACATGGCCGCTCACGCGGCGCGGGTTATCATGAGAACACAACATGGCGCCACTGAGTCACGTGACATGACGTCACTTCCGAGGTCTCCCATCGAGGTCCCACCAACCTAGGGGTGAAAATCCCGAGACATACTACTGGCATTAATTACCGTTCATTTGTGGCCCACCAGAAATGATTAGCAAGCTGAGGTCTTATAAGCGGCCCGCGATAGAGGGCTGTTAATCATTTCTGGCGGGCCACTAATAGAACCGTAATACCCGAGAAAGTCCCTTCTTTACTATTATTGTCACTAATAGAGGACATTCAAGAAACCTCAAAATAATTGCAAATGAATAGTTTAATGAAATTAATAAATAAACGCTTCAGAACTTTAATCACGCTCTTGAAACAATAACAAAGATCAACTTATCGTTCCTTCAAGGCGACGTAATGCGGCGTAGTGTGACGTCATTTAGGAAGCTACTTGGGGATATTCCTCGATGTCCATCGAGTCGATGGATATCAATAAATATCTTTTAGATAATTTACGATAATTCACAGGCTAGTATATAATAAATATATATACATCATACCAATAATTAGTCCATCTTCATTTTCTGCAACAGTTCCAGCAAAACCAGGATTTTGCATGGCACACGAAATATCCGACTCCGCGAAATCCACCAGATTCCTCTTTCTCATGAGATTTAGGCAGTTCTGGAGATCACATTCTTTCATTGATCGTACTGTTATTTTTTCACCACCCCGTATCTCAACTTTCCTACAGTTGTAAAACAATATAAAAATTATGCATTTTGGACAAGTACTTTTCAATATACTTTCCAAGATAGCATTGTTTAATAACAAATTATTTCCTGAATACGCCCCCATCTATCCGCATTAATTTGGGCTACCCTTTATTTCTTGGAGATATTCCCATTTATCGGCGTTTATCTGGGATCACACATTATTTTCCGAATGGGGGGGGGGGGGGGGCATCACTCCTTGTTTATCATACTACATATTATTTTGGGGAGAAACTTCCATCTATGCGTGTTTATTTGGGACTATACATTATTTTCCTGAAAGGGAGGGGGGGGGGGGGGTGTTAGGGGCATCAATCCTTGTTTATTATACAACAGATCATCTCGAGAAGGTACCTCCATCTATCCGCGTTTATTTGGGACAACACCTTATTTTCCTGAATGGTGGGGGGGGGGGGGGATCAATCCACGTTTATTATACTACAGATTATCCTGGGAAGATACCTCCATCTGTCCGTGCTTATTTTGGACTACACATTATTTTGCCGAAGGGGCGGGGTGGGGGTGGGGGGTATCAATCCTAGTTTATTACTCTGCAGATTATTTGGGGGGGGGGGGGGGGGGCATCACTCCTTGTTTATCATACTACATATTATTTTGGGAAGGTACCTCCATCTATGCGTGTTTATTTTGGACTACACATTATTTTGCCGAAGGGGCGGGGTGGGGGGGGGGGGTATCAATCCTAGTTTATTACTCTGCAGATTATTTTTTTTTTTTTGGGGGGGGGGGGGGGTCAATCCTCGTTTACTATACTACAGATTATCCTGGGAAGGTACCTCCATCTATCCGCGTTTATTTGGAACTACACCTTATTTTCCTGAATGGGGGGGGGGTGGGGGGTGGGGGAGGGGGATCAATCCACCTTTATTATACTACAGATTATCCTGGGAAGGTACCTCCATCTATCCGCGTTTATTTGGAACTGCACCTTATTTTCCTGAATGGGGGGGGGGGGGGATCAATCCACCTTTATTATACTACAGATTATCCTGGGAAGGTACCTCCATCTATCCGTGTTTATTTTGGACTACACATTATTTTGCCGAAGGGGCGGGGTGGGGGCATCAATCCTAGTTTATTACTCTGCATATTATTTTGGGGAGGCACCTCCATCTATCCGCGTTCATTTGGGACGACAAATTATTTTCCCGAAGAGGGTGGAGGGGGGCATCAATCCTCGTTTATTATACTACACATTATTTAGGGAAGGTAAATTCATCTATACGTATGTATTTGGGACTACACCTTATTTTCCTGAGTGTGTCCCCATCAATCCTCGTTTATTACATACCGAGTCAAAAAAGAAAGTATAATTGAAACAAATGTGAAAAAGTAGCATAAAGGATGAAATATAATAGTTCTAATGTTTCATGCTTGTGGACAAGAAGTCGTGCAAAGTGTTTAATGACATGTTGTTGCTGTCCACCCAACCGTATACAATTTTGCTGTGGATTCCAAAATAGCACGTGCTACCCGAGAATGTCAAATTGAATGGGTGACCGACGACTTTCTTAGTGTTTTATTGTGCTAGAGAGACTGGGTTATTGAGAAAACAAGTAGTTTTTGTCTTCCGACATTTTAAAAATGGCAAGGTTAACCGAAATCCAGAGGCTCCGTGCCATTGGTATGCATGGCTGGGATACCTCCAGATGAGCTCGCTGCTGAGTTCGGAGTAACGGTGGCCGCTATTTGCCATCTCAATGGAAGGTATAGAACCACTGGATATACTACCGACCGACCCCGTCCAAGTCGACCAAGAGTTACGACCCCTGCACAAGACCGACACACCAGAGCGTCTTACTTGCGGGGTCGCTTCCTTATGATGACGAGGACAGCAGCAATTATTACTTGTAAAACTAACAATAGAATCAGTGCACAAACAGTCCGCAACAGACTCGCTGAACACGGCATCCGAAGTTGGCGTTCATACCAATCCTTACCCAACGTCATTGTATTTTTAGAATGAAATGGGTACGTCAGCGTGTTCGCTGGACTCAGCAGCGATGGAGCACAGTTCTTTTTAGTGATGGATCACGCGCGCTGATGGTAGGGCAAGAGTGTATCGCCGACAAGGAGAACGGTTTTCTGATGCTTGCGTGCGGGAATGCGACCGTTTCGGCGGGGGTAGTGTAATGGTTTGTGCGGGATTGTCCTTGCACCATCGAACGCAGTTGATCTTTATCGATGGTAATCTGAATAGACAGCGATACAGGGACGAAATTCTTAACGCTGTTGTTGTCCCGTTGTTCAACGCTAACGTCGGATTGCAGTTATTCCAGCAAGACAATGCCCGATGTCACGTAGAGCGTATCTGTCGTGACTTTCTTGAGGAGCAGAGCATCAAATTTCTTCCCTGGCCCCTACTTTCGCCAGATTTGTCGCCAATCGAGCATCTTTGGGATCAATTGGACCGTCGGGTACGACTTCATGATCTTCAGCCATTAGGCGATTTACGTAATGTTCTAAGGCAGGAGTGGAACGCAATAACACAGGGTGACATCCAGAGACTTATTACGTCCATGCGCCGTCGATATCTTGCCATCCAAGAGGAAAACGGTGGACATACACGCTATTGACTGCATGTGTGAACTTTTCATTTCACCCCATGACTGAAGAGCGACGTCCTGACGTGACGCTGGCAACAGTAAGAATATGAAATTCATACAGCTAGACTCGAAATATGAATTTACAATAATTTGTTTGGGATTAAAGTCGATAGTACTAAAAACATTACTCCTCAAAGTTTATTATACGTTCTTTTTTGACTCCGTATACTATACATTATTTTGGGAACGTACATCCATCTATACGTGTTTGTTTGGGACTACTCATTATTCGTTTGGACTACACATTATGTCCAGAAGTTGTCCCCATCCATCCCCTTTTCTTTTGGACAACACATTATTTCCCGAAGGTGCCCCCATCCATCGGGAATTCGTTTGGACCATACATTATTTCACGAGGTTGTCCCCATCCATCGTCATTTTGTGGGGGACTACACCTTATTTCCTGAAGTTATCCCCATCCATTCGCATTTATTTTGGACTACACATTATTTTCCGAAGGTGTCCCCAACCATCGGCATTTCTTTTGGACTACACATTATTTCCCGAGGGTGTCCCCATCCATCGGCATTTCTTTTGGACTACACATTATTTCATGAGTGTGTCTCCATCAGTTGGCTTTTCTTTTGGACTACAGATTATTTCCCGGGGGTGTCCCCATCTATCAGCATTTCACTTGGACTACACATTATTTTCCGAAGTTATCCCCATCCATCGGCATTTCTGTTGGAGTACACATTATTTCCCGAGGTGTCCCCATCCATGCCCATTTCCTTTGGACTACACATTCACACTATTTCCCAACGGTGTACCCATCCATTCGCATTTATTTTGGACTACACATTACTTCCGATGGTGTTACCATCCATCTGCATTTCTTTTGGACTACACATTATTTTCCAATGGATACCCATCCATTCGCATTTCTTTTGGACTACTCATTATTTCCCGAAGGTGTCCCTATCCATCCCCATTTGTTTTGCACTACACCTTATTTCCCAAAGGTGCACCCATCCATTCGCATTTATTTTGGACTTCACATTATTTCCCAATGGTGTACCCATCCATTCGTATTTATTTTGAACTACTCATTATTTCCCGATGGTATCCCCATCCATCCGTATTTCTTTTGGACTACACATTATTACCCGAAGGTGAACCCATCCATACCCATTTCTTTTGGACTACACATTATTTCCCAAAGGTGTCCCCATTCATTCGCGTTTATTTTGGACTACACATTATTTCCCGGTGGTGTCCCCATCCATCCGCATTTCTGTTGGACTACACATTATTTCACGAAGTTGTCCCCATTCATCCGAATTTCTTTTGTACTACACATTATTTCTCGAAGTTTTCCCCAGCCATCCAAATTTCTTTTGGACAACACATTATTTTAGGAAATTGTCGCAATCCATCGGCATTTCTTTGGGACTACACATTATTTCATAAAGTTGTACCCACCCATCCAAATTTCGTTTGGACTACACATTATTTCACGAAATTGCCCAATCCATCGGAATTTCTTTTGGACTACACATCATTTCACTAACTTGTCCCCATCCATCCGATTTTTTTTTTACTTTACTACGTCTCTCCAGCCTAATGCTGTAGTACAATCACAGGCACGGTTTTATAAACCATCCCTTGAGTTTACTAACACTCTGCAGCCTAACGCTGTAGAACAATCATATCCACGGTTTTATAAACCATCCCTCAAGTTTACTAACACTCTCCAGCCTAACATTGTAGTACAATCACAGGCACAGGTTTATAAACCATCCCTCGAGTTTACTAACTCTCTCCAGCCTAACGCTGTAGTACAATCATATCCACGGTTTTATAAACCATCCCTCAAGTTTACTAACACTCTCCAGCCTAACATTGTAGTACAATCACAGGCACAGTTTTATAAACCATCCCTCGAGTTTACTAACTCTCTCCAGCCTAACGCTGTAGTACAATCACAACCACGGTTTTATAAACCATCCCTCGTAGACCCCGAAGCCGCCGCCATGAGCCGCCGCCGCCAGCCATATTTTTTGTCAGCCGCAGCCAGCCACATTTTTTCGTCAGCCAGCCGTATTATAAATCAGCAGCCACGAAAGTTTGCGCCGGCTAAGCCGTGTAAATTGTCAAATTTTCATTAAATGAATGTTAGAACAATGCCTAAATGTGTTACTGCTGACTACCTAGCCCTAATTCCTAGAAGTAGAAATCTTCCCGAGTAAGATATGTGCTTGTGCATTTCCTCCGCCTTTGAGTTTTGTTTTGGTTTACTAATCTGTGATACAAGTACATGATTTATGCTTTTCCGCGGCACTAGGAGAGGAAGGGGGTATTGAGTTTTCCTATCTACGGCAGGGTTCTCATACCTATTTTGGGACAACGTCAAGGGTCTCATACTACTGCCATTGTGTAGTCACCAACTTCGTTGCCGGTATTCACAAAAAGATGAACATTGGAACGTACTATAACTCACCGCACATGGCTGAGTTGTTCATATTGATGAATTCCTTCAATTCAGTTGGTAACATATACAACAACAGAAAAAAACTGATTTTAGCTCCGAAAATGTAATATTTCAATCATAATAAAACCCCTTCTCTCTATGAACAATAGAAATTCATTGACGAATGATAAGAGTTTTGGGAAAAACAACTTCTTTATTACATAAATGCGACGTTTCAGTGTAGATACTAACACCGTTTCCACTTGTTTGAAAACGATGTTAGTAATTAAACTAAAACGTCGCGTTTATTGTAATAAAGAAGTTGTATAACCAAAACCTCTTACCATTGTTCAGATCAACAACTTTTATATGCCACTAATGCCAGTCAAAGAAATTAGAAACTTAAGATTTTGGAACCGGGTCTATTTCATAGAACACAATAACAAAAAAACATTTTTATAGTATATAATTGTACCCTTATGCAACAACAGCGTGTCAATAACATCAGAATATTGATTTATTATTGCCAGATAACTATAGCAATGTGACAATAATAAGACAATAATCTGGCTTAAAGAAGAGTGTTCGTCAAAGCCTAATCAGTAACCAGTGAGTTTCTGTTGTAAAATGTGTTTAGGGACGATTTTATTCCTTAAAATTTTAACAATAAAGAACTTTAGCGCGATATTATGTTGTTATTAGCCTGTTAGTAGCGTGACGAGCTTTACACTTCATCATAGGCGGATCTGTAACACCACTCAGTCAGCTGAGCCGTATTGAGCCGTCAGCCGCGAACATAAAACCTTAGCCGGCTGAGCCGGCTAGCCAGCCATATTTTCCTTCAGCCAGCCATGAAAATGAATTTTCATGGCTTCGGGGTCTAATCCCTCGAGTTTACTAACACTCTGCAGCCTAATGCTGTAGTACAATCATATCCACGGTTTTATAAACCACCCTTCGAGTTTACTAACTCTCTCCGGCCTAACGCTGAGGTACAATCACGGGCACGGTTTTATAAACCATCCCTCGAGATTACTAACTCTCTCCAGCTTAACGCTGTAGTACAATCACAGCCACGGTTTTATAAACCATCCCTCGAGTTTACTAACTCTCTCCAGCCTAATGCTGTAGTACAATCACCGCCACGGTTTTATAAACCATCCCTCGAGTTTACTAACACTCTCCAGCCTAACATTGTAGTACAATCACAGGCACAGGTTTATAAACCATCCCTCGAGTTTACTAACTCTCTCCAGCCTAACGCTGTAGTACAATCACAGCCACGGTTTTATAAACCATCCCTCGAGTTTACTAACTCTCTCCAGCCTAACATTGTAGTACAATCACAGGCACAGTTTTATAAACCATCCCTCGAGTTTACTAACTCTCTCCAGCCTAACATTGTAGTACAATCACAGGCACAGTTTTATAAACCATCCCTCGAGTTTACTAACTCTCTCCAGCCTAACATTGTAGTACAATCACAACCACGGTTTTATAAACCATCCCTCGAGTTTACTAACTCTCTCCAGCCTAATGCTGTAGTACAATCACAGGGACAGTTTTATAAACCATCCCTGGAGTTTACTAACTCTCTTCAGTCTAACGCTGTAGTACAGTTACAGGCAAAGTTTTATGAACCATCCCTCAAGTTTACTAACCCTCTCCAGCCTAATGCTGTAGTACAATCATAGCCATCGGTTTTATAAAACATCCATCGAGGTTACTAACCCTCTCCAGCCCAACGCTGTAGTACAATCGCAGCGTCGGTTTTATAAGCAAGTCCTCGAGTTTACAACCCACTCCAGTCTGGTGCAATAGTGTTGTACGCTCTGTTTTGCAGTACATTACAACTTTATTGTTGAAGAATGGTAGAGCCTTAAAACAGAAAGAGTATATTATAAGTTATCCCCGCCAACATGTATGGTGTATGGAGATTTAATAAATGGATGTTTGTTTTTAAACACCGAGGCGCAGGCGAGGTGTTCAAATGAGACATCCATGTATTAAATCTCCATATACCATACATGTTGGCGGAGATAACGTTTTTGTCCCGTTTGAAACACAATACAAACATAGTGGGAATAAATTTGTGGACACATTTCTCAGCTCCACAATCATTGTTTTTATAATCGCAGAAGACAACAGATAGAGTTACATCCCTTGAGTCGTTAAGGAAACGAGTCAACAGTATTTTGTTGACAAATCGTCCCCTGAGTTCCAATGTTCTATGTGCCTACTGGCACATAGAACACATTGGTACTCAGGGGGCGAATTATTTGCTATTATTTTATTTTTATGATTGTATTGTCGGAAATCTGATATGTGTGACTATTTTCTTTTTTTTTTTTGGTTCGAGTTTTATAATGAGGCGAGTGGAAGCGAAAAGCTTTCATTGAAACCATATACCCCCGATGTTTCGCGTGCGCTAGTACCCTGGATGTTGCACGCTCTCATATACCTTGGATGTTGGGCGCACCCTTTGCCATCGCTATTTGTCCAAGGCATTCTGACCAATCAAAATACAGAATTTATCGGGATATAGGGACACAAATATTTAATCTTGCCTGTGATGGTCAAATCGTGAATGTCATAGTATAAAATATAAATATAAAGAAACATTGTTAATGGGGATATTATAAGTTATCTCGGGCAACATCCAGGGTACATGGAGATTTAATACCTGGATGTCGGTTTTCAACCATGAGGCGCAAGCCGAATGGTTGAAAAGGAGACATCCAGGTATTAAATCTCCATGTACCCTGGACGTTGCCCGAGATAACGATTTTGTCCCGCCTCCTAACACAGAAATAATGCCGAGATGTAAAATATGACCCAGATTAAGACTCAGGCGACGAAGTTTAAACCCCACACTGAGCCTCAGATTTTGAACAAAACAGCGAAGCAAAGGTCACAGCAAAACTATAAATAGCCCGAGTCTATTTCCGAATCGTTGTTTATCAACCAGGTCGCACATCGAGAAGTTTTTCACTTTGGTGAAGTTTTAAAACCGATTCAAATTCAGTATCAAAGTCTTTCTCTGACAAATACTCTCTAAAAAGCCGTGCGGCAGTATTATTTGATTTGACGGTGGATTTAGGCGTGAGTTCAATCCGTTTGCGAACGATGTCGCCATCGGAGTGACAAGCGAAGCGAGAGATTGACATTTTGTATTCTGCTCAAGCGATATCGAAGATAAACAGATGAGTTGCTCCCTTGATGTTCTCACCCCACAAAGCGCAAAAGTATATTTGCGAACCCGATTCAATCTGTTCAGTTCTCATCGAATACGACAGCCAACAAGTGCTTCTACTGCAACGATGTTTTTTAATTTGTATTAGTATTCACTACAATACGACAATTAGTTGAATATAACCTAACAGTTCTAATAGGAGTTTCTGCAATCGATGTGACCCAGTCGGGGTCAAAGATTATTTTTATCACCTGGATGTTTCTCGAGTGACACACGGGGAACAACGGCGCGCGCTCTTATCACCCGCATGTTTGAAGATAGCCGATACCATGGCTATTTGTTTCGGTCACGTTGACCATTCAGAAGACGCGATGCATACTGATACAGGGACAATGACTATCAGCCTCATAGTGATCTGTGTGTTGTTTACTATGGGTGTATGTTTCATGGATCATACTTCATTACATCGCTCACTCTCATATCCCGCGGAAGAAAACTCTTAATAACATGAGCTAACCCATCTGATGAAGGTCATGTTAGCACTTGCAGAGAACATTATAGAAAAATGAACCACAATGCGTACCTACTATACTACCCAAAATGACAAGAATAAAAATAGATACATGAGATTATATTTTTCCACTAAAATCATAAATCCAGGTTACGTCCTAGCAATCCATGTGAATGTACCAAAATGTTCCCATTCACATGGGTTTCTGAGAAATAAGCTCCGATTCTTCCTAACAAACACTCCAGGTAACTCTGCAGGTCAGACAGTACCTACTTCTATTAATCCCCAAAATACCGACCCTTTTAAACAAACCTATTTCCACGAGTTGTCAGAATCACCCAAAAGTCTATGTCAACCATTAAAAGCCGAATTACCAACAGTGCAACTCCTGGGGCTCTGTTATTAGCTCTCATATGTCTTAGACTAAAAACAACTTGATTGTCTCAGATGTAATTCACAGGGATGGATCCTACGATTCATCCATGTAAATTGCAGTGAAACAATCACATTATAGAGACGAGATTGTTTGTGTACTTCTTGAGCCGTAAATGTAGCAATTCCCACTACTATCTCACGAACTATCAGGTCACGTGATCAACATGGCCGGAGCAAGTTGATTTTGTATTTGCTTTGGAGAAATGCGAGTATAAATAATATTTTAGCATTTTCTTAAATGTTGAAGTATTCAATTATGGACGGCTAGGATGTTCGAAGTCTGTATACGGAGCCATTAACCATCCAACGCCAGTTTCTTATACGGAAAACTAGGAAAATGTTATAGTTTTGGTCTTCATTTCGGATTCTGAGTTGGAACTCACTGTCAAAGTGACAAGTATGTGATATCTTGATGTACTTTTACAACTTGATTTACTGGTGTGTCCACGTTTATTCTTTGCCTATGTCATTCTGAGCTGCTATATTACAATAGCATTTGCAATAGCATTTATTATCCAGTTCTATCCCAACTTTTTAGATTTCTTAATTTGCCTTGTATTTTGATATTTTCTCGTCTCCAGACACAAGTTAATGAGTCAGTGAGCAGTCAATGAACAAGTATCGAATGACTTTTATATAGATACCACAGTTTAACACCCTTTACCCAACGTAACGGCCAAAACCGGCCAGCGCTATCCTCAAAAATCGCCAATTAATTTTTATTATATTTTCATTTTTTTTTTTTGTCTCAAAAACATAGGTTATGATCCCTCATTGGAACGAGCTCGTCGAGCACGTTCCAATGAGGGTTCATAACCTATGCTTTTGAGACCAAAAATAAAAAAGTTATTCAAGAATTTTTTTTGCAAGTGTCGTCTGCTTTTAGGTAAAGGGTCATGCCTTAACCATCGAACCATTAAGCTTTCCATTGAGATGTGTGTGTATCTGTGAACAGATTGTGAACAGAAATCTCTTCATTAAATGTAGGTTATAAACCGAGTGACAATCTTTAAGTGAATTAAAGTCGCGAAATTTAATTCACTTAAAGATTGTCACAAGGTTTTTAACTCATTTATAACACCTCAAACGTCCCGAGGAACGTCACGAGTAATCTCTGGATATTTTTTTATTATTTGAAAATCCTTCAGTCATATCATTTGTGATTGCGACTTGGTGTATAAATTATAACCATTTAACAAAACCGAAATTTACTTATATATACACATACAAATATGGAAATTTGTGACGAGGATTTTGCAGACATTGGTGATTTTTCTATTGATCATGACATTGGATCTCTAGATTTCATTGCCACACAGGAACTGTTGTTTAAAAATGACAAGGAGAAGACAAGTCAACAAAATAGATTTGCCGCACCCGTCACGGCCAAGGAGCTGCATCAGAAATATCAACTTAGTATCCCTCAAAGCACACAGTATGTGAATTCGTGGGCTTTACGAGTTTAGAGGGACTGGGCAACATACAGAAACGGAAAAGGAGAAACATTTTCGGAATCATTTTTTCCCGTGCCTGAAAGTTTAAGTGCAGACATTTCATTTAAGGAACTTGATTTCTGGTTCTCAAGGTTTATTGTTCGTATTCGCTGTTGCTCTGTAGCTCTTTGTTTCCAGTGTCAGCCGAATGAATAACAGACGGCTTTACTTATAACAAGAGGCTCCACATGGCCTGAAGCGCTCATCTTGAACAGAACACAATTTAAACAGAGTCCAAGAATGAGTCTACATTAAGCAAGCCATCTCCATAGGCTACACTGTCAATCCTTGAGTCCCTCAGGAGTGAGAAAATAATCTGGGCATCATGCCTTTTCTTCAGTTGATCATAAAGTAAAATGTAGAGCTCCCATATGAAGCCCCTTGATACAACCTATGTGGATTAATCTTAGTTACACACCTCTAGAGGGTACTGAATACAATTTTTTTAATTCTTCAGCAAAATGGCCAATTCCGGCTCCCATAGAGAGCCCAAATATTAACCCAGGCTCTTGATTTGAACACAGTTGAATCTGACTTCCCTGGAGATGTTGTGTACCGAATATGAAAGCATTCTGACTGTTGGATCTGAAGAAGAGAAATTGTAAAGAACATTCTTCGAATTGCTCTCAGTTAAAATTTGGTTAAGTTTCATGTTCCCATATGGAGCCCAAATATTAACCTAGGCACTCGAACTGAACAACCTGAAATCTGACCCCCCCCCCCCCCCCCCTAGAGATGTTGTATACCAAATATGAAAGCATTCCGACTGGTGGATCTGAAGAAGAAGATTTTTAAAGAAATTTCCTCATATTGCACTAAGTAAAAATTTGGGCTACCATAGTGAGCCCAAATATGTATCTAGGGATCTGATTTGAACAAACTTGAATCTGACCCCCTCAGAGATGTTGCATACCAAATATCAAAGCATTCTGATTGGTGGATCTGAAGAAGATTTTTTTAAATTACCCTCCATATTGAACAAAGATAAAATTTGGGCTTCCGTAGGAAGCCCAAATATTAACCTAGGGACTTGGTTTGAACAATCTTGAATCTGACCCTCATAACAATGATGTATACCAAACATTAAAAGATTCTGACTGGTGGCTATGAAGAAGAAGATTTTTAAAGAATATTCCCCATATTACCCTATGCTAAAACTTCGGGCTCCTGTAGAGAGCCCAAATATGAACCAATGAGCTTTAGTTCAACAAACTTTTATCTCCCCCCCCCCACCCCCCATGAGTGCTGTACACCAAATATCAAAAGATTCTGATGATTGGTTCTGGAGAAAAGATTTTTTAAAATTTTTGCAAATATGCTGACTCAGCATTTTTTCGATGTCCATAACAGAACAGCCTAACATAACCGATGGCAATTTTTTTTTTTACCATGCAATGCTACTGGTCCTAAGGATACTTCATACCAAATAACAGCTCTCTGTTCCGTGTGGTTTGGGAAATATGGGCGTTTGAAAATATTTCTATCTTTAGCTCCCAGGGTTCCCATGGGGATGCGGGAATTTTTTTTTTTAATTTTTTTTTTGCATGGGTCAAGTACTTATGAGCCAATAATACCAAAAACCAAATTTGGTTCATACCGGACCATCGGTTCAGAAAATAGAAATTTTGGGCGGGGCCAAAAATCTTACCCTTCCTAATAAAGTTCCTATTACAAAGCCAAATATTACTTCACGAACTTCGTTTGAACAAATTGATTCTACACCTCATATGGAAGCTCTATAGCAAATATCAAGTCATTGTACACACTGGTTCTTGAGAAGAAGGTTTCAAAAAATATTTTGGAGCATTTTCTCCCACTCCCTCTCTACGGGGCTGGGCACGTTGAGTTGAACAAAAATGAAATGCCCCTTTGGGACCATCACTCACACAAACTTTCAGTTATTTTGGCCCAGTGGCTTTGGAGGAGAAGACCAAAACATGGTGTTGACGGACGACGGATGGAGAGTGATGAGATTAGCTCAGCTTGACTTTGTCAAGATGAGCTAAAAATCTTTTAGTAGAGAAAGTCTCAACTTAAAGATCTTTACAGAACTTATAGACGACTAAATCCGTGGATTTCGTTGGTCGAGGGACGTTTGGGGTGTTATAATAACAACCAGTCATTCCAGTTTCTATTGTTTGATCTCCCCCATTGTGTTCTGAACAAAAGTGTGTATGAATCAATAGTCAATACAGAAGTATTCTACTGTTCCATTCTTGGTTTATTGTCTTGCTGTGGAATTGTATCTGCTGTGTAGTAACAATTATTTATGGAAACAGGATTTCCCGACAAAAACACTGACACTGACATTAATCCTTCAACCAAACGATTAAGAGGCGACTTATCACCCTGTTCTCCCATATCTCCTTCTGATATACAAGAATCTAAGAAGGTCAAAAGTAAAAAAGCAGCTTCAGCTGCCTGGCCTGGATCTTTGTACGATATTTCCGAAAGTGTCAGTGAAACAGACTCTACTGAAGAGAAAATTATGGATGAACAGCAGGAGCAGGAAAGCTCACTTGTGGAAAGCTTGATAAAAGCCTTGATTAACCCCAGGGTTCAACATATTTTAAACACCACAATTAAAAAGAATATGATACAGTACGTTAGTAAACTGGAAGATAAGATCAGTGTTTTGGAGGCTAAAGTTCATGACAGAGATTGTGAAATCCAACGGCTCTCAGATGAGCTCAACGATCTCCAACAGTGTGAAAGACGTACAAATCTTCAACTCAGTGGCGTGAGTGAAACACCCGGCGGAAACACGGACTCCAAAGTTATTGAAACAGCCAAGTCTATTGGTGTTGACCTGAGTCTCTCGGACATTTGCAGAAGTCACAGACTTGGTCGAACGCCAGAAGTCTCAAGCGTCTCAGGCATCTGCATTGCCTCAACCCATGGATATGTTAAACATAAAGGTTTTTTTTAACACAATTATTAGGAGCGATTTCATACAATGGGTATATAAAACAGATGGATTTTTACATGTGTATATATATAAGGAGCGATTTCAATCAATGGGTACAAGAAAGATAGGGTTTTTTACATATAATTATAAGGGATGATTTTATACAATAGGTATATGAGACATAAGAGTTGTTTTACATATATTTATAAGGAGCGACTTCAAACATAGGGTATTTGAAACATAAGGCATTTTGTACACATATTTATAAGGAGTGACTTCATACAATGGGTATATGAAACATTAGGGGTTGTTGACACATTTGAAGAGCAAATTTCATATAATGAGTATATGAAACATGTGTTTTTTTACATACAGTACGTGGAGAGTAGATTGTAACTAAATCACCCGCGGAGTGGAGATATCACCCAAGCTATAACTTTCAAATTTTGTACACATCGACAAAAACACAAGCAATGTTTCAGCCAATGGACCTCCGGGTTTAGCCCGGAGGTCCATTGGCTGAAACTTTGCTTGTGCTGGTTATGCTTTGCAAAAATTTGCAATTATTGCTCGGGTGGAATCTCCACTCTGCGGGTGATTTAGTGATAATACACCCTCCACGTACTGTATATTTATAACGAGCAATTTCATACAGTCTATATATGAGACATGAGGGTTTTTATATTATATTTATAAGGTGTGATTGCCAACAAAGGGTATATAAAATATAAGGGTTTTTAACATATATTTATAAGGGACAATTCCATTCAAAGGGTACCTGGAATATAAGGGTTTTTTTTACATATATTTATGAGGAGCGATTTTATGCAATGGGCATATGAAATAGAATGGTGTTTACATATATTTATGAGGAGCGATTTCATACAACTGGTATATAAAATATTTTGGGTAATTTCATACAATGGAGTACAGGAAATATAAGTGTTTTTACAAATATTTATAAGAGGAGATTTCATACAATGGGTACATGAAACATTATGGTTGTTTTACCTATATTTATAAGAGATGATTTCATACAATGAGTTTATGAATCATGAGGGTTTTTTCATATTTATAAGGGTCGATTTCATACAATGGTATATGACACATAGGGATTTTTTACAAAAATTTATAAGAGGCGTTTCATACAAGGGTGTATGAAACATAAGGGTTTTTATGTATATTTATAAGGAGCGATTTTGTACAGTGGGTATATGAACGATAAGGGTTTTTATTTACCTAAGGGCGATTACATACAATGGATATATGAAACAACTTTTTTTTACAGATACTATTTAAAAAAAAGTAGGGGATATTTGAGATATATGAAGAAATATATTTTTATTTTCATCAAAAAGACAGTTGAGGCATTACATTGTGACATCTGGTGAATGATTTCAGCGATAGATGAGTGTCTAACAGGTGCACTGACTGAGCTGTAGAAGACGTGGACCGTCAGTCAGATAATTTACCACATTCAGTCCAAGACCTCAATACCTTGTAAATCCTCCTCGGTTCGCGAGACAAGCGCGGATCCGACGTGGCATACTCCTCACCAGACGTCCAATGTCAGCTTGACTGATGTTATTCCATTCTTCTTGCAGTGCAGCAGCGAGTTCATGGACATTGGTGGTGAATGTTGGCGTTGTTGTTCGCGCCTGCAAAGCATATCCCAGACGTGCTCGACTGGTGAAAAGTCTGGACTTGGCGCTGGCCAAGGGGGTGTAGTGATCTCCCGCAGGAACACTGTTCGACACAGGCCCCGTGTGCTCTTGTATTGTCATCTTGGAAACAGACTCGACGCCCGTGACGTCGCGCAAATGGCACCACATGAGCTGTTAACATGTTGTCACGTAGTACTGCCCTGTGACACGCTCGCTCTTGAATGGCATGTAATGCTGTTCTGCTTGTCATGGTTAAGCCTTTCCACACCATAACCGATCAACCACCAAAACAATCGTGCTGCCTAACGGTTACGTCATGGAATCGTTCGTTCAGCCGCCGCCGCCGCCGCCGCCGCCGCCGTCAAATTCTGTTGGAAGTCGAAAGTGAACCACGATTCATCGAAAAACATGACGTTGCTCCATCGACGATAGTCCCAGCTCTGTCGTGCTCCACACCAATTATGCCTTGCTGCGATTTGACGTTCAGTCAAACGTAGAATTATTCGAGGTCGTCGTGCGTACAAATTCCAGCCGTGTAGGCGATTTCGAATAGTCTGACATCTGACTGGCACATCTGTCGATCGGTGCAGCTGCTGTCCAATTTCTGAGGCACTTTGATCAAGTTCGATGGCGGTTACGTAATGCTGTGGCTCGGATGAAACGATCCTGATAAGCAGTTGCCGCTCTTGGACGACCTGGACCTGTCATCAACATTGTTTGTCTGACGATAGCGTAACTACAACCTGCTGATCACCGATTAGGTAACGTTGAGAATTTGAGCCACTGGAGTCTGTCTGTTGCCAGTTTCCAACATGCCAAAGCACGTAAACGTTCGTCACGTAGGAACCATAAGGTTCTGTCTTCCGGTGGAAGATAGAACCTTATAGTTCTCACACGACGACGTGTCAGTCTTCGCATACCTCAAAAGTTACGTTTCGGCCAGAAACTATTGATGGTAGAGTTTATACCAAGAAACGAACGATGAGACCCCAGAAAAAGCCTGTCCAGTACAAATGAAAATTCAAAACGTACCCCACAGACATTAACGCGGCGTTCGTGCGAAAAACCTGCACGAAGTTTTCGTGGGCCGGTGACATTCATGATCCACACTAAACTTGGTAACATATTGATGTGTCTACTCATGATGCGTATCCAATACCATATTCCGAATATATCAACATCAGTTTGGATATCCCCTACTTTTTGAATAGTATATTTGTAAGGGGCGATTTCATACAATGGATATGTGAAACGTTAGGGTTTTTACATATATTTATAAGGGGTGAATTTCAAACTATGGGTACATGAATCAGAAGTGTTTTTACACATATTCATCAGGAGCGATTTTATACAATGGATATATGTGACATAAGGGGTTTTATTACACGTCCATTAAACTTTAAACCCTTGTATTCAACGAAATCGCCGCTCTGCCATTAATGTTTCTGTATCCTATTCCACTCGTGAAGTACAAGTCGGAACTTTTTTTCCCAGCACCGTTTATACTAGTTCCTTTCCCATCGACTCATTAGTTTGGCTTCAAAAAGTTTCCAAATTCGTTTTACAATTATCGATCGCCTGCCGCGTAGTGTGAAAATGAAATCGTCCAAACCAAAATAAAGTTGGTTCACAAAAAATAAGTTAACAAAAAATGAGATAATATTTAAAAAAAAAAACACAATCATTTCCAACCACAACATTACAACCACAACATTAACCCCGTCCCGTAGTAGCCGTCTCGTTTGTGGATCACGTTGTATCTAAACTGGTCAACTTTATTTCGGTAAAACTTCGGACATCTTGACATGCTTCGAACATCTTTTAAAAAAGTTTCTCCCAGCTGTTTTGCAAATCTGCCCAAATTTGTACTCATATTTTTACTACCAGTTATAGCCACCAAATGGTTTGGCGTGAATGGACACCAGTCGCAGAGAAACAGCGATACAAATTGCAACAAACACGCCCTGCAGAAAAGATAACGAATGTAATTTAGACTGGTTTCCAAAAGGTTGTTTTGATTTTTGATCGATCCATTTGATCAGTACAACTTCAAACAAAAACGGACACTTCACCTTTGGGTTTAAACATGAGAATTAAAATTTGTTTATTTAAATGAATTTTAATGCATGGGATGTGTAATAAACACAGAACGCAATGCGTGTTTGAATCGGTGGGCTTTTTACATAACTCATTGAAATGGCGCAGTCATATTTTGCTCGAGCCTACGGCTCTCTCGAAATATGACTACACCATTCTAACTCGTTATGTAAAACACCCACCCATTCAAACACACATCGCTTTCTGTATATTTACATCATGAAACTGAATGTGTTTTCGTTAATTGGTCAATTTTGTCCAAATTAACCACTTTTTAGAGAAGGTGTTGACGTTCGTGCGATCAGCAGTTTCTTCCAACGGGCAACAAACATTTTTGACAGACATGGGGTGGTCGCCCCCCCCCCCCCCCCCCCCCCCCCCCCGCCACACACACACTAGCTTTGGGCCTGATATCAAACAAATTCTTCCGAATTTCGGTGGGGTGAGAAACTTGAAACTTCTTACCCACCCCAATAATAGGCTCTGGCCCTGAATGTACCATCCCTTCCAAGAATGTGATTTAGAAATCCCATGAGTTGTTTAGCATAGCTACAATTCGTTAAAATGGACGAATCTGACTAAGAACTTTTTGTCTTGCTTGAAAAGCAGTGAAAAAATTCGGATGATTGAAGTTAAGAGCGACGGTCAACATTATTAATAAACTTGATTTTTCTTACCTCTCCGGTGGATTCCAAGCCATTGTTGTATTGCTACCCGTCTGTACAGGGTGCACGTCATACCTTTTAGAACATACATGAGATAAAATCACAGGTAAACGTGACAGAGACATTATTGTTCAATCAATATCTGAAAAACAAGAAAATACAGCAGTGCTGTGCAAAAAAGGACGATGAAAATATGCCAATGTAGTTTTACTGAAAAGACGTGACGTCAACATTGACCTGTATGTTTTTATTCGCAATGCATTTTGGGTCCGTATACCGAATTTGGTCAAAATCGGTCCAGTAGTTAGCCCGTTGCTAAGGTGGCGCTCTGGTTGATAGGGAAGTCACGTGACGTCAACATTGACCTATCTGTTTTCATTTGCAATGCATTTTGGGTCCGAATTTTATCAAAGTCGGCCCAGTAGTTAGCCCGTTGCTAAGGGGGCGCTCTGGTTGCTAGGGAAGTCACGTGACGTCAACATTGATCTGTCTGTTTTCATTTGCAAAACATTTTGGGTCCGTATACCGAATTTGGTCAAAATCGGTCCAGTAGTTAGCCCGTTACTAAGGGGAAGCTCTGGTTGCTAGGGAAGTCACGTGATGTCAACATTGACCTGCATGTTTTTATTTGCAATACATTTTGGGTCCGTATACCGAATTTGGTCAAAATCGGCCTAGTAGTTAGCCCGTTGCTAAGGTGGCGCTCTGGTTGCTAGGGAAGTCACGTGACGTCAACATTTATCTGTCTGTTTTCATTTGCAAAGCATTTGGGGTCCGTATACCGAATTTGGTCAAAATCGGGCCAGTAATTAGCCCGTTGCTAAGGTGGCGCTCTGGTTGCTAGGGAAGTCACGTGACGTCAACATTGACCTATCTGTTTTCATTTGCAACGCATTTTGGGTCAGTACACCGAATCTGGTCTAAATCGGCCCAGTAGTAGCCCGTTGCTAAGGGGCGTTCTGGTTGCTAGGGAAGTCATGTGACGTCAACATTGATCTGTCTGTTTTCATTTGCAATGAATTTTGGGCCCGGATACTGAATTTGGTCAAAATCGGCCCAGTAGTTAGCCCGTTGCTAAGGGGCGCTCTGGTTGCTATGGAAGTCACGTGACGTCATGATTGATCTGTCTGTTTTCATTTGCAATGCATTTTGGGTCCGTATACCGAATTTGGTCCAAACCAGCCCAGTAGTTACCCCGTTGCTAAGGGTGCACTCTGGTTGCTAGGGAAGTCACGAGACGTCAACATTGATCTGTCTATTTTTATTTGCAATGCATTTTGGGTCCGCATACCGAATTTGGTCAAAATCGGCCCAGTAGTTAGCCCGTTGCTAAGGGGACGCTGTGGTTGCTAGGGAAGTCACGTGGCGACACCATTGACCTGTCTGTTTTCGTTTGCAATGCATGTTGGGTCCATATATCAAAATTGGTCAAAATTGGCCCAGTAGTTTGCCCGTTGCTAGGGGCGTGCTTTACTTGCTATGGTCGTCACGTGACATAATCAGTGACCCATTAACCTCACTCGCCCCCCCCCCCCCCCCCCCCCACACACACACACACACTCAATATATAGGGGTCCCTTGACCCTATGAGGGTGAAAGGAATGGTGGAGAGCCATCACTTGTTCTTGCGACCGAGTATCCTTGAAAAAATGTAACCTTATTTGTCCCCGGTTCCTTTGGGGAAAATCCCTAAAAGTTTAATCAGCCAGAGTCATTCTCGTGAAGTCTCATCTCGTTAACTACTTCCTACGTTAAAAAAGTGTGAAATTTGTATAAAGGGTTTCTAGACAATCGCACCCACGGCAACTCGTACCAGTCAAGTCGTACCCAAAATTGGACGACTCGTACCCATTTTCGGCTGGACAACTCGTACCCACAATTGGACAACTCGTACCCAAGGTTGGACAACTCGTACCCAGGGCTGGTCAACTTGTACTTGGTGTTTAATTGTATGGGCGAAGGCCGTTAATGGCCTAAGAACTATAGAAGCGGGGTTTTTGCTTTTGTTTCATCCGTTTAAGGTGCTATAATAGTAATGGAAATCAGTTTACTTTGAAATTCCTTCGCCAGATATTCCATGAATATGAGTGAAATATCCACAAAGTTTACGTCTAAATGACGGCTGTGATACACAGAACAGGAAACATATTCATTGGCCGTACTTTGTTGATAGCAGGCACCAGTGGTTCCTGAAAGTCTGCAATCGTATTCGTTCGAGAACTGGCGTGAATGACACCCCCCCCCCCCCCTCCAACCCCGACACCCGGTTTCTGTGCTTCAGTTTTGGGAAATAGAGTACTGGAAAAAACTAAAATGCCTCGCATCTAGGCCTAAGCTCTGCAATTTATCAGGGTGAAAACCATAGCCTTCGTCGCATTAACTCTTGCCGTTCCTAATTAATAATGCCACTCTCCACCTTTACATTATTTTTCGTGTGGCAAAGTTACATCACTGGTGAGGCGCCACTCCTGTCAGGCGAGAAAGGATTTCATTGTAAATTGAGAGTCCAGCCGGATTTTGTACTTGAAGCGTAGCACATTTACCCGCTGGGAAGAAAAACGGCAAACAATGATCAGTGATAGACTGAATCAAGAAGATCGCAAATGATGTTCATTTTAAAAAAATCTAATTAAAAAGCTCTAATACATCTCTCTCTATATGAGTCCACCAGCTCGCATCAACTGATTTCTGTCGGAAATTTTATGGTCAATACCGACACACCTGAAAACTCGACAGTCATTTAATTTAGACTTTCCCGGCAGTGCCAGGTGTGAGATCACGAAGAATTATTTTCTATCGTCTATTACCTTATAGTCGATTGGTGTTTAATTTTCTTCCAATTATCTGTGCATATTATTATCGCCAATTAAGTTAATCTTCCAGTTGGGAGGTGTGTTTTTCTAACAATTATCTTCCATGACAATCATGAAAATTAAATCGTAATTAGCATTTTTGTAAGGTTTGCAATTAGACTATAAATGTGAATAAAAGTGAATCTCTCTCTCTCTCTCTCTCTTCTCTGTCTCTCTCTCTCTCTCTCTCTGCACCTGACTCTCGTTCCTCGACCGATCGAAACAAAAATTGGCACAGGCCTATATAGATGTAATTTGACCAGGAAAGGACTTCTGATGGCCACGATCGTGTCCGACATCGCGTTAATCCTTCAACTAATGAAGGGGTGGGTTAGGGTGGGGGAATGAGCCCCGATCGCATCTGATTTTGCATTAACCCTGCAACACGTGAACTACTGGGTATGGCTACCAGTACAACAAAATATTACGTAGAAAAACCCTCAGAAGTTTAACGAAGAGCCAAAGTTTACCCGATTTTGGGGAGGGCGGAGTGGGAAGAGGGGGGGGGGGTCGTCTCCCGTATCTACACCACTGTATTAATATATATTTTAAATATTTCCTGTTTCCTTCCAATTGCTCTCTTGATGAAATGTCCATACCGGCGAAATTGACTTTCGGCGAAGTCTGTTCAGACTGTTCTGCTGAGATAAATGCTAAAATGGAAAGTTTAAGCCTTTCTGCACACCCACTGAAAGCGGACACAAATCTTATCAAGTCCTTCAGCCAATATTCGCCTTCGCCCATACAATTAAAGACCAGGTACATGTTGACCAACTGTGGGTACGAGTTGTCCAACCTTGGGTACGAGTTGTCCAACTGTGGGTACGAGCTGTCCAGCCGAAATTGGGTACGAGTCGTCCAATTTTGGGTACGACTTGACTGGTACGAGTTGCCGTGGGTACGATGTTGTCCTGATACCGTATAAAGGACTCACGAGTTTCGACGTCGGCTTCGCCTCCGTCTCAACTCGGGCGCCTGCGGCGCCTTCGTCCTTAAATAATATTTTTGGATGTAAATATATAAATGAATTATATATTTTTCAGCATAATAGTGGACACCCACGCAGTGGCGTGGGCGCACATAGGTAACCCACTGGTACGTATCCATGATTTTAGAATTTTTCTATATACCATGCAACAGAGTTTGGGGTGCCTTCTGACGGCGTGGCTCTCCCACTGGCAAAAAATCCAGAATCATTGTAACGGATATTTAATTGTTTTTGGTTGTTCAAAGGGCATTATGTAAAATATATTGTCGCAGAATGCTGGAAACTATGAGAAATAATTAAGTTATGAAGTGACTTTTGAAGTTAGGTTGTTGATGGAGAGTTAGGTATTGTTTGAAACTTCGAATTGCCAATGCCGTCCGTTGTCGGTTTCGTCAGATTCAAAGCCCAGTTTCAATTTTAATTGAGAACGTCCACTTCACAAATTGTTAACAACGATTAAAAAAATAAAACAAGTGATTTATTGATACTTTTAGTGGACCTTTTTCATTTGTGGGGAACTTAGCTCGATTTCCTTAGAAACAGCCGGAGTTCGGATGAATTCAAGATATGTTGACGTTCGGTCTGGGGAAATCTTTGTTCGCAAAACACTGACGCCGTCAGTGACGGGCATGCATGCAGTCTTGCAAGTTGCAGTAAAATTTGACAGAAGCAGACAAGCACGCGAACAGCGATATTCATTTATTTCCTCGATTTTTTCTTCACAAGTTCACTGGCTCTAGTCTATGAACTATTTTTACCAGATACAATACAATTTCAGTTTAAGACTGTCAGAATTACAGTGTAGCGGCCAGCCAATTTTGTGATCTGACGTGTTTTCCTAAAGGCTAAATACATGTACCAGAACCACTTACACTTCCTCTGTATTTTAGTAAACAATGTTTTAATTCCTGTTTTAATTCCTGGATGCTTTAGGCTTTGCAACCAGAATAGAACTGAATTCCTCTTCAAACTAGTCCATGTCGCCCTCCTCGTCTGACCAACATCTGGACGTGGGGATTCTGATTTTTTAGTATGTTTAAAAACTTTTAAATTGAAAAGCCTAAATACCAACCTCCCCAGAACCGACCTCTAAATAACATTTGCACGCCGATTCCAGAGAAAATATTTCATTTCTACTAATTCTAACTTGTTTTAGCATTCAAAAGGAAAGTGAAATTGAATTTATTGCAAAATGTGAATGCATTTCTAAATCTGTCTGTCTGTCCATCCATCCATCCATCAGTGAGTTGGACAACTCATAGCCTGGACGATTCGTACCTCTGGAAATTGGTACCTTTGCTGGACAATTCGTACCCCGATGTCTGGACAATTTGTACCTTCTGTCTAGACGATTCGTACCCCTCCTCTGGGCAGTATCCAACAGTTCGTACGGTACCCCCTCTGGACAATTTGTATCCTCTTCTGCAAATTCATACCCTGCTTAATTAACTCCCTCTGAAAACTTATACATAGAGATGGGGTTGGGAGAGGATTATAAACTTGGAGAAAGGATAAAAAAAGGTGATGTCATTTCTATTATTTTAAAAAGACACAGAATATCAAATTTCATGACTTTATAAAGTAAAAAGCAAGTAGACACTTAAAAGAGTCAACGTCACAACGGCAAAAAGAAAATGCTCTATTGAGGGAGCTCAGAATTAAAAACACCAAAAAGAAAATGCTCAATTGAGGGAGCTCAGAATTAAATTAATTAAATTATTAAGGCAGCATGCTCTTTAACTTACTATATGGGGCGTCATAAAATTATTTATTGTTAGATCTTCATCAAATTAAAGAATTATAGTGGCTTCATTAAAAAAATAGTGTTTTAACTGTAACACTACATCCATTACTATCTACTGTAAATTTTCTTTTACCATGTTCGGACCCGAAGTTGATAATACTAGAGATCGCTTTTTCACTTATGCTGTTAAGCGATGGTTCACCCATTGAAGTTTCATTTCTATTTATAAATCTTGTTTTGATTGGTTGTTTCATGCATATGTTTATGTTTGTATTACTATCACTCCATCGACTTTTCATTTTCATTTCACTCAGCCAAAGCATGAGTCAAAAACTTTTAAATAGTTAATACATGAGACAGTTCAGTACACTTACTTTAGACAACTTGTACCAAAAAGGAGATAATTCATACCTTTTACTGGGACAATTCGTACCTTTTGTCTAGACAATTTGTACCTTATTGTCAAGACAATTCGTACCCTCTAATTGTGGTATGAAATTATGAATTGTCCAGAGTGCAAGTTGTCCAAGAACCGTCCATCACAGACAGCGATTCTTTGCTTTTCATTTGCCCAGTTGTACATGTACATTTTCAGAAGCTGGCCTCTGACTATTTTCACACTATAACCCCCTCCACCTTACACAAACACACATACACAACTATATTAAACATTAAAGAGCACTATCTTTTTGAAGCAAATATCTGATTCATCCTCTCTGGAAAATATACATGTACATTATATTTTCCTTAATTTTACTCTTTTTATCAAAATGGGTCATGAGTGTCTGTAGGGATTAAATCCAAGGTTGTGAAAGTGCCTTTATGGGTACTTGCAGCATAAGCACCACACTACAGAATGAATATTTGATGGTTTTAGGCATTTTAGTGGTGCTATAAGATGCCACATGAACTGCACTGTCATGCTGTTAGAAAAAATCAATGTGTAATGTTTTGTCAGAGACATACCAATGACTCGAGATGTCTTAATTAAGAAATCTGAGTGATTTTTAAAAAAATTTTGTTTACAAAAATTGCTAAATATTCATCAAACACAATGTGAAATATCTTAAGAAGCCAGAATGTGATTTAAAAACTATCACAAATGGGAAATTTAATATCATAAGAGGTTTGTTTTGTGTCAACATCAAATAATTTATGAATTATATCATAATTTGTGATGAAAGTGGGTATGCTGGGGGTCTAGGGGACACATTCAGGGCTATATTTTACCACATCAATATGTAGAAGAAAATTTAACATCATTTGTTAGGGTAAAATGGCAATGTCTATTGATATTGGTGATTTATATAGCTGCAACCCCAGTTTTTAAAACAAAATTGACATTCATTTTGTTTTGTGTGGAGTGGAGTGGAGGGTGGAAGGGGTGAACACCACTCTTTCTCTTGCAGTATGGTTAAATGCGACAGATTTTTCCCCAAACTATTGTCTGCTGATGCAGATTTTAGTTTTATTTTGGGATTGGGGTAGTTTACAAAGAAAGCAGTGAATTCTCATGCAGAAATTACTCTTTTATCAAATGAAAGAGGTAAAATGTATCTTTGGAATGATTAGAATGTAGGTTAAAATCCCCCCTGCATAAAATCCCCCAATCATTTTTACACACTTAGCAAAAATCCCTCCCCCCAGCTTTTGAGGGTAGTACCACAGTCTCCCACATTATTTTAAGAGCAGTTTTAAGAGCAGTACAAAAATCCCCCTCCAGGCCTTTTATACCAAAAAGTTAAAAGGCAGTCCAAGAGGATTGAAAAACTTATGTATTTAATTTGCAAATTACATAAACACTCATCACTATTTACAAGAAAAACATGCATCAATAACTATTTATCAAGACAGTTATTTATTTATTTATTGGAGTTTAAGGACACTTTCAACAGCCAGTGTCACCATGTGTTGGACAGTTTTATGGGTGGAGGAAGCTAAAGTGCACTGAGAGAACCACTGGGCAACAGTGAGCAACTGTCCCACATGCTAACTCCACACAAGCAAGGTTAGCATTGATTGACGCAACAAGTGTTCGGCCTTGAGTGATAAAAAGCTTTGGACATTTTAGTATGGCTTTAAATATACTTCTAACAAATTAGGGGGTGGGGGGATTTTTGTTCACCAGAAATTATGGAGGGAGAAATTTCTGTTCACCTGAAAAAAACATGAGGGGGCGGTGATTTTTGCACATTGTTTGAAAATGATTGTGGGGGGGGGGGGGGGGGGGGGATTTTTGTCATGGAAAAGTTTTGTAGGTTACCCTTTAGAAGGTTTGGGGTTTATTATAGGAAATGCACCCTTTAGAAGGTTTGGGGTTTATTATAGGAAATGCACACATGTAAATGTACATGTATTTTGGCTTCCAACACTGATTTAATTATTATTTTTTGGATATTACACGTATTTCACATTTAAATGTTCATTCAAGAACCACAGACCGAATAATACTGTTTTATTTTTTGAAAAGTTATATTTTTGTCACAGTCAGCAATAAAGGCCATATATTCCCCAAAATAATGCAGTTAAATGCATCTTGAGCAAGTGTGGCATCCAGAACTAAGAAGCACATTATAACCTCTGGCAAATATTAAATACACAAGTAACCACATATTTTACCCTATTAACACTTTTAATTAAACCATGGTTTCCCCTCATAGTACTTGTGATAGAGGGGATTCCAATTATATTCCAATCCTCTCCCAAATCACCATCCAAACACTTAGCCAGAAAACCCATATTTCACTTGTATTCACTGGTATAATAGAAGTTTTCTCCATATTATGATAACCCTTTACCTGACATGAAAAGAAGATACCACTTTTGAATAACTAATTTGAAGTAATTTCTTTCCATTTTTTGCATCAAAAACATAGCTATGACCCCCCCCCCCCCCCCGCCCCCCCCCCCACACACACACACACTGGAAAGAGCTGAACGAGCTCATTCCAATGAGGGGTCATAAGCTATGTTTTTGATGCAAAACTGATGAACATTGAATGGCAGTTTTGGTGAATGGTGCTAGCCTGTCTTGACCATTACAATGAGTGAGTGATTGAAAATGTTAAAAGGGGCGCGGTGGCTCAGTTGGTAGAGGTGCAGGCTGCAAGCCGAGAGGTCCTCGGTTCGAATCCCACCTGCGGCAACCGCGTTGTGTCCTTGGGCAAGACACTTCACCCCATTGCCCACGTGGGGGCACGGTGACGTTGTGTACTAAGGCGTACTGCACGTCGATTGTGCACCTGTCTTCAACCAATGCTAACCCTGCTTGTGTGGAGTTGGTATGTTGGGGAGCTGACAGTTGCTCGCCGTTGCTCGGTGGTTCTCTCCGGGTACTCCGGCTTCCTCCACCCATAAAACTGTCACGGTCATGGTTAGCCATTGTGCAGAAATATATGACCTTAAACACCAATAAATAAATAAATAAATAAATAAATGTTAAAAAACAATTTCTTCATTCACAGAGTATTTTGGAACATAAATTCGGGCAAAGTGGGTGGGGGGGGGGGGTACAGTGGAAAAAGTAACAAAGTTACAAATGTGAATGAATGGCTTTTGTGCACAGCTACCAATATAATAGTCTGATACTAGTGTCGTCAGGGTAGCATGAAACTACATTAACACTTGTCCCTCTACCACCCATATTGAACCCCTCAGCTGATGAGAAAGTTAACAGCATACAGTCTCAGTTTCCTATGATTTGCTTCAGTACTGTAGCACTCAGGGTCCACTGAGTTTTTTTTTCTGTTTGACAGCCCTGTCCTGGCTCTTCTCACTATATTTTCCATTGTATGTCAGTCAGTTTTCATATGTACATGTAGACTGTCACTTTCAAAATATGTGATTGCATGTCTGTCTGTCCATCATACCATTCCTATGTACATGTAGACTGTCACTTTCAAGATATGTGATTGCAGGTCTGTCTGTCCATCATACAAAGTGTTGATTTACTTTTCATTTGCACAGTTCTACATTTTCAATAACTGGCAATTGACCCCCCCCCCCCCCCCCCCCCCTCATACACACACATGCACAAATATATTAAACATTAAAGAGCACTACATTCCTAGAGCAAATATCTGAGTCATCCTCACTGGATACTATGGATACTATGCATGCATGTATTTTCCATATTTTCACTCTTTTTAATCAGAATGGGTGCCTGTAGGGATTAAATCCAAGGTTGTAAACAAGCCCTTGTGGGTACATGTACTTGCGGACATGCACATCACTACAGAATCAATATCTGATGGTTTTAGGCCTTTTAACAGTGTTATGAGATACCATAGGAGCAGTGCTCAGCTCGTCATACTGTTGGAAAAAATCAGTGTTTAGTGTTTTGTCAGTGCCATACCAATGACTCAAGGCATCTTAACTGAGAAAGGGAGGCTTTTTTCACAAGAATGGCAAAATATTCATCAAATGCAATGTGAAATATATTCAGAAGCCAGAATGTGATTTAAAGACTATCACAAATGGGAAATTTAATATCACAAGAGGTTTGTTTTCTGTCAACATCAATTAATTTATGAATTTTATCATAGTTTTTGATAAAAAAAGGGGGCATACTAGGGGGGACACCTTCAGGGCTATATTTTGCCACATCAGTATGTAGAAGAAAAATTTACATCAGTTGTTAGGATAAAATGGTTCTGTCTATTGATATTGGTGAATTATATAGCTGCAACCCCAATTTTTGAATAAAAATTGACATTTTTATTGTTTCATGGGTTGGAACACCACTCTTTGTCTTGCTGTATGGTTAAATGTGACACGTTTCCTCAGAGTATTGCATGCTGATGCAGATTTTAGTTTTATTTTGGGATTAGGTTAGTTTTCAAAAAAAGCTACATGAATTCCTTACCTCTCAGCTTTCTCATTAGGTAACAGAGCAGAAAAAATGGGTTGGAGGCAACAGCAGTTTTTAAGTCATTTGACACAGTTTGAACAGTTTTCTTTAAAAGAACAAATTTCCCATGTTTTTAACTCAGTGGAAGCCAAAAGTTGATTTTCATGCAGAAGTGACTCTTTTGTCACATGAAAGAGGTAAAATGTATCTTTGATAGGATTGGGGTTGATTAAAGAAATACATAATTTGGCTTGCGAACCTGATTTAATTATTATTTTGAAAGATTATTTCACATTTAAAAATTAATTTGGGTACCACACACCCTTACAATACTTTTTTATTGTTTTGAAAAGTATGTTTTTGTCATCGTCAGCAATAAGGGCTATATATTGCAAGCAAATTCACATCTTGAGCAAGTTTAGTCTCCAGTGGCACACTACAGCCTCCAGCAAATGCCAAATAACAACCTATTTTACCCTACATGTTCACATGTATTAACAAATGTAATTAAACCATGGTTCCCCATCATAGTACTAGGGGCAGAGGAGGGTTCCAATCTTCCAACCCCCTTCCAAATCACCATTCAAACCCACAGCCAGAAAACCCATATTGCACTTTTATTTACTGGTATTTAGATGTTTGTCTGAATTATGCTGTTAACCCTTTACTTAACATGAAAAACTGATTACCCTTGCCCACAAACTTATTGACTTACTAACTTTTTGTGTCAAAAACTTGACTTTTTACACCATTGGAATGACCTCATTGCAATGAAGGGTCATAAGCCATGTTTTTGACACAAACAACGAGAAAATAATGAACATGGAATGACAATACTTGTGAATAGCACCAGCAGCTTTTGACTGTTATATTTGGTAAAGGGTTAAAAAATGTTAGAAATAATTTCTTCATGGAAAGAGTATTTTGGAACACAAATTTGGGGGTGAGGTACAGTGGAAAAATAACACAATAAAGTTGCAAATGTGAATGAATGGCATTTGTGGGGGGCACGGTGGCGTTGTGTACTAAGGTGTACTGCACGTCGATGGTGCACTTGACTTCAACCAATGCTAACCCTGCCTGTGTGGAGTTAGTATGTTGGGGAGCTGACAGTTGCTCGCCATTGGTCGGTGGTTCTCTCTGGGTACTCCGTCACAGTCATGATTAGCCATTGTGCATCAATATGTGACCTTTAACACCAATAAATAAATAAATAAGTGAATGGCATTTGTTCAAAGCTACCAGTAAAGTAGTCTAGTACTAAATTTTCCCTTTTATTTGATGCACGACTCCCTGTTTTGGGGTCGGAAAAAGTTCTCTGAAGGGTTAAACTTGACAAAGATATTTGAATCCCAAAATTGAAGTGATGCGATCAAAATTTTGGTTAGCTCAAGCTTTGTTGTCACGATTCCCATGTTACAGCACAAAACTGCAGAAACAACTGTGAAATATTGTTCTCTCCCTGAATCAAGTCCCCAACCACCCACCCACCCATACTGAAGCCTCAGTTGATGAGAAACAATTGGAAACAATTGGAAAGACTGTACAGTATGTTTTTGGAAACTAAAGTCAATCTCATACACTCTCAGTTTCCTATGATTTGCTTTGGTACTGCAGCACTCAGGGTCCATTGAGGTTTTTTTGCAGTTTGCCAATCTTGTCCTGGCTCTTCTAACAAAATTTTCCATTGTATGTCAGTTTTTATTTCTGTGTTGACTTTCAATTTGTGTGACTGCATGTCTGTCTGTCTGTCTGTCTAGCAAAGTGTTTCTTTGCTTTTCATTTGCCTGGTTGTACATTTTCAATAACTGGCAGCTGACTAATTTTTCACACTCTACACCCCCCCCCCCCCCTGCCCCCCCCCCATTCACACACCAATATATTAAACACTAAAAAAAAACTCAAGTTTTTTAAGCAAATATCTCATTCATCCTCCTTGGAGACATATTTTCCACAATTTCACTCTTTTTATCAGAACGGGTTTTATGTGGGGGTTTAAATCCAAGGTTGTGAAAGTGCCCTAATGGATAATTGCTGCTCAAGCACAGCACCACAGAATCAATATTGGATGCTTTTGGGCATTTTAACAGTGCTTTGAGATACCAGATGAGCAGTACTGGTCATACTGTTGAAAAAAAGCAGTGTTTTATGTTTTGTCAGTACCATCCATATTAATGACTCTAGGTGCCTTAACTGAGAAAAATGGCTTTTTTTTTTTTACAAAAATTGCAAATGATTCACCAAACACATGATGTGAAATGTCTTCATAAGCCTGAATGTGATTTAAAACGATCACAAGTAGGATATTTAATGTCACAAGTTGTTTGTTTTGTGTCAACATAAATTAATGTATGAAATATATCATGTTTTTGATGAAGAGGGGTATACTGTGGGGGGGGGGGGGGGGGCATATTCATAGAGGGCTATTTTTTTTTAAATTTTTACCACATCAGCATAAATTTCCCATTTGTGATAGTTTTGTCGCAAGATGTTTGTTTTGTGTCAACATCAATTAATTTATGAATTATATCATAGTTTTTGATGAAAAGGGGTAGAGGGGCTATTTTTTACCACATCAGTATGTGGAAGAAAATTTGACATTAGTTGTTAGGACAAATGGCAGTTAAAGTGGCATTGTCTGTATTGGTGAATAATATAGCTGCAACCCCAATTTTAGAAACAAAATTGACGTTCACGTTTGTGTCGTGGGGTGGGGGTTGGGGGGAGTGGAACACAATTTCCCTAATCTATTGGAGCAATGGACACAAAAGCAGCTTATCTG